>WSXT02097436.1:25881-40190 GCA_011762715.2 Neuroterus valhalla
ATTCAAGAGGATTCCGAAGCTTCTATTTTTTCACGAAAAATTTTAAAATGTCAGCAAGGATTCCAGTGATATTTTGAAGCTTTTTCGGGATTTCAAGGGACTTTTCAAGATTATAGAAGATTTTACGGGATCCAAGGGGATTTCAGAGCTTTCATTATTTTCCGAGGAATTGAAAAATGTCAGCAAGAATTCCAGTGATATTTTGAGGACTTTCAGGGATCTCAAGGGACTTCTTATGATTTTAGAGTATTTTACGGGATTTAGAAGGGTATAAAAGATTTCATTATTTTTCAAGGCATTCAAAAATGTCAACAAGAATTTCAATGATATTTTGGAGACTTTCAGGGATTTCAAGGTCCTTTTCTCAAGGTTTTAGAAGATTTCACAGGATTCAAGAGGATTCCGAAGCATCTATTTTTTCACAAAGAATTGAAAAATGTCAGCAAGGATGCCAGTAATATTTCTAAAGAATTTCCAGAGACTTTTCTCAAGATTTTAAAAGATTTTACGGGATCCAAGGGGATTTCAGAGCTTCCATTATTTTCCGAGGAATGAAAAATGTTAGCAAGGATGCCAATGATATTTTTGAAGAATTTCAGGGATTTCAAGAACTTTTCGCAAGATTATAGAAGATTTTACGGGATTCAAGAGGATTTAAAAGCTTTCATTATTATCCGAGGAATTCAAAAATGTCAGCGAGAATGCCAGTGATATTTTCAAAGAATTTTAGGAATTTCAAGGGACTTTCCGCAAGATTATAGAAGATTTCACAAGAGAAACTTTCAGGGATTTCATGGGAATTCGCAAGATTTCGAAGGATTCAACAGGTTTTCAGAGGATTTCGAAAATCCCATCACTTTTGAAGATACCAACAGCTTTCACGGCATTGATATTTAAGAGATTTTCTGTGATTTCGAAGGAAGTCAAGGATTTCATGATTTTTTTAGGGTTTTCGAAATACATTACAAGTTTTAATATTCTTCAACAATTTTACTTGATATTATGAATCTGACTAGATTTCATGAATTTCATAAATGAGGAGGGATTTCGAAGGAATCAAAAACGTCATCAAGGATGACAATCATATTTTGCAGATTTTTAGAAATTTGAAGGAATTTTAATATTTTAGAGGATTCAGCAGGATTCCAGAGGATTCCAAAGATTTCATCACTTTCAAACGGATTTTGAAAGATATTACAGGATTCAATATTTTTTACAGGATCCCACTCGATTCTTGTGGGATTACTTGAAATTCCAATAAATTTTATGGATCAGGATTCCAGGGGATTTCATAGATTAAGAAAAATTGAAAGATTTCATGATTCTTGGAGGGACATTGAAAGTTATGACAGATTTCGTATATTTTGAAGGATTTCTAAGTATTTTGAGAAGTTTGGGTATTTTAGGAGATTTCAAGGAATCCGTTGAGATTCATCGATTTATAAGTTCTCAGGTAACTTTGAAGGACTTTAAAAGATGATGAAAGGGGCCTAATTTGTTCCTCTGAGATTTCATCAAATTTCTGAGGATATCGAGTATTTTATCAATTTAAAATTCCCGCTGGATTTCCCCTTAGGATTCTACAAGATTTATCAGATTGAATCAGTTGCAAACCGATTTTCAATATTTTGGAGCGTCTGAAGGTTTCATGAAGTACAACAAGGTTTTCGACTCTTCTAGGGTTTTCCAAATTTCAGAGGATTTTAAAATAGTATCTAGGTCATAGAAGAAATCTGTGAAATAAAGGGAATTTTATCGAATTTTTAGAGAACTTCGTGGAATTAATAAAACTTACTGATATTTCGGAGGAATCTCCCTGAATTACACAATTTCGAGGGTATCAAAAAAAATTTAGAAGAATTTCAGGCAAAAAAAAATTAACCCCTTCAATTATTTTCAATTATTCTCGAAATTCATGCTATCATTCATACCGTTTTCAATTTCTGAATTTGGTCCGAGGCCTGTGACTTCAAAATATCGAGAAATATAGTTCTGAGATTATTATTATAGTTATAATTATTATTATCATTTTTCTTATAATAAACTATAAAGTCTTTCGTTATTATACTGGAATCCCTAAGAAACGTATCCTGTTGACAGGCGTTCCGAGAATCTCGCTCGTTGACGAGATAATATGAGAAGCTTGGAGAACGGAACTAGCCATGCCTCATTTTTGGCCAGTACAATGCGTGTTTACGTTCAAGCACTCGCGTTGACGGGTCAAGGCTGTTGGATTAACAGACCCAAAACCTGCCACACTCCGGAATTCCAGTGTATTTTTATTATGTTTCACCTGAACTTTCATTCAATTCCGAAAAAACTAGTTGACGAACAATTAACCTATACATTTTTATTCGTATTCGAATGATTAAACAACAGTACTTAACGTTCCTAGAATAATTGTTTCATAAAAAGATGCGACTAGTTTTTGACTGTATGCTGTTGAAAATGTGGTTTTTAAAGTTTTTATTAATAAATAATGATAAAAATATGCATTCTTATACTTGAGTCATCCTAAAGAATTTTTTTGGAGAAAGGAAATAAAATTTTCAACTATCATTCTCGAAATAAAAATGTTTTTAAATTATAAACGTTTGTGAAAGCTCAGAAATTGTTCTCTTTCCTAGCGTTATCATTGTGCAGTTCTAATAGTCAATAATTGCACTTTTCTATATTTACTATAACAAAATGTGAAAGTCTTCTCAGGATTTATTTATTTCAAGAAACTTAACTTAATCCAAATCTAGTATGAAAATTAATTCCAGAACTCCGACCACAAAGTGTAAAACAAATCTGGCTCCTCTCAGGATGAGATCTAAAAAGTTGGAGAAGTTGAGGAAAAATCGTCGAGTTTTCATTTCATTTATGAACAAAATTGAATATATCGACCTTTTCTTGTCGAAGTGAGACCGTGAATATGGACCACCACTTTCAGCAACCGGAAATTATCATTTCCTCCTTATCTCTTCTCTTTACTCCACTCATCATCGCTGCCAATCACGTAGCATTTTGTTGATATTGATTACACCTGGAAATAGTTTATACAAAAGAGATAGAAGTAGCATAGATTTGATAGAAAAAAAATTTTAAAGTTGTGTGTGTATGAAAATTTCAGAAAAGCAATCGACTCGGATTCGCAAGTAGCACGAGCGTCGAAACACCATTGTCAAATTATCGTCGACTATTACGTAATCATTTGTTTCAAACTAGAAATGTCGCAATTTGAAAAATGTAGAAAATAAAAGCACTTTGTTCCGAAAAATAGAAAAAATGCCCTCTTTAGTCGATCGTTGAGCTCTTCTGGATGATCTGAACAAGAAATTGGCAAGGTTTGATTGAACAGTCTTGTTACCACTAGCCTGTATACCATCATTCTTATACTAGTCTAGCATTTGCATTTTTTAGATTTTTTTATTTGTACTCAATGTTACCTTCCTCCATCACTTTTTCGCTTCTATTATCACCCCCTTCTCACGATATTCATTTTAGAAGTCTTTTCACCCTTTTTATCAATATCGTCATCTTCCTATAACTCTTTAGTGTTTATGCCGTTGACAGAAACTTACGACTCTAACGGGTAAATTTCAAAAGTAGGCGACAGGTGCCTGAATAGAGGGTTTCGTAGCCTATCAGATCGTAATCAACTTATCTCCTTCATCTCTCCTTATACAATCTCAATTCCTCTCCATTTCTCTCTTCTTCCTCATAATTTTGTTCTCGTTTTTCCTACCTCGTTCTCTTTACTTGCCCTTCCCTTTACTACCCACTACCTCATGTATCCTCACCTTTCGACACTTTATCTCATTTTCTTGCCTCATCCCTTATTTCCCCCTATCACTCGCCCCCTTTCCAAAATTTCCACAGCATCCTTTCTTTGTACCTTCTCCCTCCTCCTAATATCCTATCCTCTTAGTCCCTTTGTGTAATTTTATTTTCTCTTCATTCAATTCCCTCCCTCTACTCCTCCTTCCTCTATCTCTTTTTCCTCATAATTTTTTTCTCGCTCCTTGTGTCTTGTTCTATCCATTTGCCGTTTCCTTTACTACCCACGCCCTCATATATCTCTACCTGCGACACTTTCCCTCGTTTCCTTGCATCACTCCTTATTTCCTCCTATTACTCATCCCCTTTCCAAAGTTTTCCCAGCATCCTGCCTCTCCATCCCCCCCCCCCCCTTTCTCATTGACTCATGTCCTATCCCCTTTGTTCTCCTTATTTAATATCGCTTCCTCTTCATTTATTCTGCTTCCTACTACCCCCTTTTCAAAATTTTTCCAGCATCCTTACTTTCTATCCTCCTCATATCCTATCCCTTTAGTCCCCTTATATAATTTTACATCCTCTGCATTCATTCTCCTTCCTTCTACTCCTTCTTTCCTTTCTCTCTTCTCCTCATAATTTTGTGCTCCCTTTCCTTTCTTTTTCACTTTATTTTTCCCATATCCCATAGTCCCCTTATGTAATTTTACTTCTTCTTTATTTCATTCTCCTTCTCTCTACTCTTCTTTTCCTTTTTCATTCCTTCCTCGTTATATTTTTCTCGTTCTCTCTGTCTTGTTTTTCCCATTTTCTCTTCCCTTTACTTCCAACTCCCTCATGTATCTTAACCTGTCGACACTTTCTCTCATTGCCTTGCATCATCCCTTATTTCTTCTTCAAACTCACTCCTTATCCAAAACTTTCCCAGCATACTTTTTTCCTACTTCCCGTCACATCCTTTCCCCTTAGTCCCCTTATGTAATTTGCCCTACACTCAATTAATTCTCCTCCCTCCTACTTCTCCTCTCCTTCCTCCCTTCCTTCTAATAATTTTGTGCTCACTTTTCCTTTCTTGTTTTCTTTATTTGCCCTTCGCTTTACTACCCACTCCCTTATGTATCATCACCTTTCGACGCTTTATCTCATTTTCTTGCATCATCCCTCATTTCCTCCTATTACTCACCCTCTTTCCAAAATTTTTTCAGCATCCTTCCTCTCTACCCTTTCCCTCCTAATATCCTATCACCTTAGTCCCTTTGTGTAATTTTACTTCCTCTCTATTCCATTTTCCTTCCTTCTGCTCTTCTTTTCCCTTGTCTCTCCTCCCTCAATATATTGTTCTTGCGCTTTCTGTCTTGTTCTCACCATTTGCTCTATCCTCTACCACCCACTCCCTCACGTATCTCTACTTGCCAACACTTTCTCTCATTTCCTGGAACCATCCTTTATTCTCTCCTATAACTCACTCCTTTTCCAAAATTTCCCCAGCATACTTTCTTTCTACTTCCCCTCATATCCTATCCCCTTAGTCCCCTTGTGTAATTTTTCTTCCTCTTCATCCATTCTCCTTCCCTTTTCTTCTGCTTTCCTGCCTCCCTTCCTCCTCATTATATTGTTCTCGCTCCTTCTGTCTTGATCTCATAATTTGCCCTTCCCTTTACTACCCACTCCCTCATGTACCTTTACTTGCAAACACTTTCTCTCATTCCCTTGCACTACTCCTTACTTCCTCCTATCATTCACTCGCTTTCTAACACATTCCTAGCATCCTTTCTTTCTACTTCCTCTCATATCCTCTCCCCTTAGTTTCTTTATGTAATATTACTTCCTTTTGCTTTCTCTTGTTTCCTTCCACTTGATTTAATTTTTCTTCGCCCCTCTCCTGATTTCCTCTCTCCAACCTCACTCTGCCTGCCCTCTTATAATTACCCCTCTTCTCATCTTCCCTTTACTCATTTCCCCTCTTGTCATTCCTTCTCTCCGTATTTCTTTCCTCCACCTTCAACATCTCTTTTTATACGACAGGTCATGAGAGCTTCTACCATGGCTACAAAACCCTTAGAATTAGAACATTGGAATGTCAATATCGAAAGGTTCTGTTAAAAATCTGTCTGCATCCATAGGTGCATTTTCCAATCACTTATATCTTATTTTGAGCTTTTATTACTATCTCCAATTTCCGTTGAATGCCTTGGATGTGCTCCCGATCGTCCGCTACGAAATACACAAACGATTATGAAGAGGGCAGTAAATGTAGTAACGGAACAAAAATATTTCGGTTTTCCAATGGTGCCTGAAGAATTTTAAAATGAGTACTCACAAGCTTTGTTTAAAATTCATCAACAATTTTTTTTGTAATTCCACGAATATTTTTTCATCAAACAGTTTAAATTTCACGCCATGATTTCTACTGAATCATGACTTCACTTTCTAATAACATAACCTTCAAAATAATGGCGCGAAATTCGAATATACGCTATGAGAAACCAAGGTTTCTGAATAGGTTTTTCTAGTGAGTGTCTATCATTCTACCTAGAGAAAGTAGATTAAAGAATAATCAATTTAGCGTGGAGATAACTGTAAGAATTCTCAAAAAAAAATTCGGAAGTTGTAAATTCGGAATTTTTCAAGGAAATAAACATTCAGTGCCTTCTACAGAATCGTCGGCCAAACATTAATGTTAGCAGTAGTTCGTGAGTTGTATTCGTATATTTGTGTACTAAATACACTTATTGAATAGCAACGAGTTTCAAGTCAAGAACAAACGAAAGGAGCAAAAAGACCCCCTCAAGCACCAGCAAGAATACGCGGACCGGGAAATCGGTCGAGGAGCAGCGTCTAAAATCTCTCTCATTCACTACTCTTCTAACACCTTTTCATGTTGTTTCCTTCTAAAATGAGGGAATAGTATCATGAGTTGAAAAAATAGTAGAAGTTGGTGACATGCACCGACAAAGAAGGGTTTTGTAGATTTTGTGCTATTGTACTAAAAATTTCTAACATTCCCCTCTTTACCATTTCTCATATACACTCCATTCTACTCCATTCCTCTCCTTTCTCCTATTTTCTTTTCCTTGCCCTGTCCTCCGTTTTTTCCCTTCCTTCTCTTTAGCTCACTCTTCCTCCTCATCCAGTACTCTAGTTCTTTTTTCAGTTTCACTCACTTTGTGTTTTATCACTCGTCATCTTATTATTCCTTTCCACATCTCTTCTCCCTTATATTTGTTCTACAAACTCCATTCCCTCCTTACCGATTATTCCCGCCTACCCGCTCCTTTCTCGTTTTTTTCTCACCTTCTGATTACCCCGACTCAGATTTCTCATCTCTCCTATCGTCTCATCTATTTTTTTTTCTTCGTCACCCTTTTATTTTTATATCTCTGATTCTCTAATTCATCGTTTCATCTGTCACTCCTTTTTCATATCCTGCATTATATTTCCTCCATTCACGTCTGCTTGCTTCCCTTTTACTTATTTCGCTCCTCATCGTCCCTATCGATATTTACTTTCCTCTTCCTTCCCTTCTCAAACGTCTAAACATTCTCAAAAATTATCTCACTTCTCATCTCTTCTCTCCCTTCTTCTCTTCATGCTCTTCCTCACGCTTCCTTTTCGACATCCTCTACTCTATTCTCCTTCTTTATCTACACTTTGTTCCATTTACTGTCCCTCCAATCACTTCTACTCCTACTTTTTTTACCCACATTGCCATTTCTCTCCTATCCTCTACTATTACTTTTCCTTTGAAATCTTTTTCCGCATTCATATGCCTTCGCTCTACTTCTTCTTTCCTGTTCTCTTACTCCTCCTTTCGCGTCCACATTTTTCCCCTCCTTCATCCGTCGTTTTCTCCTATCACCCTCTCTATTCATAATCCTCCACTCTCTTCCCTCTTATTTCTCCTGTCATACTTTAATTCTCTATCCAATACTTCATTTTCTAGATTTACGTCTACCGTATTCTCTTCCCCTCACTTCGCTGCCCCCTAACTCTATCAGAATTCCCACAACCGTCTTTCCATCAGCCTAACTTCCACCCTTTCGACCCACACCTCCTTCCCTCCCTCCTTCTTCCTCTTACTCAAGTTCCCTCCGCCATCTCTTTTCAACTCCTCCCCTTTTCGTGTATCATTTCAATCTATTTTAACTGCTCCCCACGTTTACTACATCTTCTCTTCGTCTATCTCATTTCCCTTTCCCTCATTACTCTTTTCTATTCTTCTAATCACCTTTTCCATCGACAGCCTTCAGTTTATTCGCTACTCTTCTTCGCCTCACGATTAACCTTTTTATTCTGGACTTTGTTTCCTACATTCACATCTACTTACTTTTCTTCCTCATTCAGCTCCTAACCATCCTCATCCACATTTGCGCCCCGTGTTGTGTTGTATCTCATCTCTCTTATTCGTTCTTCCCGTCACCTTCCCTATTCTACATCCCCTGCTCTATTTATCACCCTTCATCTCATCTCACTTTTCCTCCTTATACTCTGCTCGTTCATCGGCCTCCACTTCTTGTCAGTTGTCCTTCCCTTACTTCCTTCTTCGCCATCCCTATCTGCATTCCTTCTTCCTTCTATCCGCTCCTTCCACTTCGTCCTAACCATCACTTGCTACATTTATTCTCCTTTGCTCTATTCCTCCTCCATTTCCTTTTTAACTCCTTCTCTTCCGTGCGTACATTCCTTTCTTCCTATTTCTTTCTTCTCTTTGTCTCTTTCCTCATTCCGTATCCTCTACTTCATTTAAGGCTCTTGCCCCTGTGACGATCCCCTTTCTCATCTTGCACTTCCCCTTGTACCTCAACGTCCAGTTGCTTCTTTTTCCCTCACTTTGCTTCCCAACATCTCCAATAAAATCCCCTGAACTTCCCCCTCTTCTACCCTTACTTCCACTTCTACTTTACTCACTACTCATTTTCCTTCACCATATATTTCCAGGTTCCCTCTTCCTTTCTCTTTCTCTCTGACTTTATTCTTATCGCTTTTCACATTCTCAATTTCTCCTCTTTTCTCATCTTTCTCCCTTCCTCTTGCCACCCTTTCCTATTTTATACCTCCCACTCTCTCCCTTACACTCCCTTTTGTAACACTTTCTTCTCTTAACTTGCATTCTATTTTCTAAATTCGCGTCTACTTACTTCCCTTTCTCTCATTTTGCTCCTCATCATCTCTATCGATATCTACTTTCCTCCCATGCCTTCCCTTCTAACTATTCTAACATCCCCTTCCTTTTTTCTACCATGTTATCTCTTCCTTATCTTCTTCTTCTCCTCCTTCCCGTCACCCTCACTAATCTACATCCTCTACTCTATTCCTCACATTTTTTCTCATTTTACTTCCCCTGCGTATACTCTACTCCATCATCCACTCTGACTTCTGCTGGTCTTCCCTTCACTTCCTTTCCCCTACCATCTCTTCCTACCTTCTCCTTCCCTTACCCCATTCCTTCCTACTTTTCCTTCCACTTCCTCAATACATGTTATTACTTAATTAACTATCAAACAGAAATAGTTAAACTTCCCTATGATATTCTATTTTCTGAAACAATTGATTAAAAAAATGTTCTACAAGAAAATAATTTTTTGAAGAGTAAAGGGATAAATTTCCGTAAAAGAAATGTAATAATGGTTATTTCCACCAAAAAATATATTTCGCACAAAAAACTGATTTTCTTGTTAATCCTAGCCCAGCGATTCCATTTTAATCATAGAAAATGGCATGTTGTATTGATGCCAGGAAAATTTTGGAATATCACATTGTGTATCAAGGTCGCAAAGTCAATTGTTCATTGTCAATTTTTTCTTTATGACTCACATAATTTTTTTCTAACGTTTTCCGCCCGAGTAGTATTCAACAGGGTGTAAACAGCTATTTTGCGCTCAGTTCAGGCCCTGAGCGGAAATAAGCACTTTGTGCAAATTTCACGTGCACATGAAGGAATACTTTTGGTGCAGTTAGGAAAATAAATCGTCTGACAAAATCTTTTGGAAGTTATTTTGAACCTCAGAGGAATTAACGTTTACAGATACGTTTTTGTACCATGTATCAAATTTCTCGGTACGCCCTTTACTCTCTAGGGTATATTTTTGTCCGTCACAATTTTGACATATTCCCAATTTACGCACAGTCTGGTGTTATGGATTTATGAACACCATTCTTTTTTTCGTCCTGTGAATGTCATATGTTTTTGTCGACTCGTACTCGTCTCACCTACCACACTTCCACTTTTTGCACTAATTTCACAATTTACCCATCACATATTTTGAATGAAGAAAAATATTTAAAAAATATTTTTTTTCAATTTTTTTGTTGCAAGTCTGGAATAATTAATCTTTTTATCTTATGAACTCATTTTCTTCTAAGAAATAGAGGATAAATAGCATCTATAACTCACATAAACATATAAAATAGAGCGGAGTAGGATAATTTAAAAAAAAAATAAATTTGGAAGGGACCAGAAGTGTTAGTATGGTTGACGGATTTTCGACAAAAAGTTACTGATAGAAAAAAGTATTGGGTGTTTGCGCATTCACGGTAGAAGTTTAAAATACTTATTAATAATGAACTTCTTGTTATTCTAATACGACATGATTCTTTAATGCATCAAATGAATTCTAAAAATTATTATTTTGAGTTTTTGTTATGATCCAAAAAGGAATTAGCAAAAACAACATGATGTATCGTTAATTGTAACTTGTTTAATAAAAAGGGAAAAATCATGCTTCCATTCGATTAAATACGGTTTTTTTTATAATAACAACTAACTGGTAAGATAATTTTTTTTAACCTTTTTTTTGAATTTACGATTGAGCATGTAGATTTACAACTGTAAAATTAAATTTTGAACCCGAGAAGATAAATTTTCCAGAAGGGAGTTGAATTTTCAACCAGAAAGTTCAGATTTTAAACCAGGAAGGATAAAAATTAAAAAAAACTTATATGCCTCAAAAGATTAGTTAACCAAATACAGCTTAATTTTTAACTAAAGAAGACAACTTTTCCAGATAGAAATCGCATTTTCGGACTGATAAGTTTGACTCTCTTACAAAAAAGATGAATCATTTCCCAGAAAGAAATTTCTCTTCTACCCAGAAAAAGACAATATCCAGCATAAAGTATAACTTTCTATCCAGGGGAATAAGTTTTTAAATAATTGAAAATTACATAATTAAATGTGCAAGTAAAAAAATACTTGCATGTTCAACAAAACATTTGCATTTTCGAGTCATAAACATGATTTTTTCATAATAAAGTTGAATTTTCATTTTTAATATTAGAATTTCCAACCTTAATTTCCTCTTCGAGATTCGGGTACCAAATCAAAACTTTTGGTCCCCTACGAATTTAGGAGTAGAATACTTCTTCGCTCCGCCCTCATAAAGAAATTGATGAATAACACGAAAGACATTTGAATTTTACGCCATTCAGGTACTAGCATCTTGAAATGATTGCTATTCTTCGAAAGGTTAGGTTCACTAGCGCAAAATTCGAATTAAAAAATTTCATGAAACTTATAAAGCATTATTTCTGTATATAGAATCTTCTAATCCAAATAAATGAACATATGAATAAACAATTCAAGAAATTATTAGGCTTAGTAAAAAATTCATAGAAGAAGAAAACTGGGATTGTTCTAAAAGAAGGGTTTTATTACATTTCTCCCATAACTCAAGTTGTAAGAGGAAAAAGAAAAAATACTCCACCGTATTTAAAAAATCATTTTTATTGTTTTCCGTTCAACGAGAACTGGTTGATAGAAAGGGAGAATATATTATTGATTTCCGTATTTCTAGACCAAGGAAATTCTATGAGAAATATATTTCCAATAGGTCTGAAATGGATTTCGTGATTTTTTTTCTCTTTCCTTCTTTTCCCTTCTTCTTTGATAACGAAATAAAGATTCATAGCTTTAAGCGCATGCGTCCTGCTTTTGCTCAATATTCGGGTAAAATTGGTCTTCAAATCGATGAACGTTTTTAATGACAATCAGAGATTCGAAATCCCTGAAAGCTGTCACATATCTCATAGAGACTTTAAATTAAGAAAAATATATCTTACAATTCAAATTTCGCGCCACACTGATACGAATATCATCTCCTGCAGCTTTTGTGGCGCAAAATTTGAATAAGGTTTGTTGAAATCAGGAAAGAATGTGAAATAAGTAGAACAATTGAATGAAATACCTAG
Organism: Neuroterus valhalla; assembly: GCA_011762715.2. NCBI lineage: Eukaryota > Metazoa > Arthropoda > Insecta > Hymenoptera > Cynipidae > Neuroterus > Neuroterus valhalla. Next base: position 37,828 of record WSXT02097436.1, read on the forward strand.
AAGTGAATTAAAATCGACATAAAAATGCTGGTTTTACCTGAATTTATTGTAAAAAACGAGACGTGTCAGCTTGCACTTGCACTGCACGTGAATAGAAAATGCATGAGCCGCGATTTTCTAAAGACTTTATTATTGCACATACACAAAAAAAATGACTGAGCGTCGTTTACAAAAAGGAAAAAAACAAATTTCAAAGTACTGATCAACAAATGTAAAAACCTGGTATTTGAAAGTGTGCGTGCAAACGCTACATTAAATAGCAAAATGACTGTCCGAAAAGGAGGTAGAAATTTTGTTCGAATTTTGGCATCACTGAATAAAGAGCCAAGACATGAATAAAATACTAAAAAAAAAATTTATGAGGAAAAGGCTTGAGGCAACAGTAGAACGAAAACTTATTGTGCAGATTTTCCATCCTCCTTTTCATCAGAAAAGCGTATGGAGTTTTTCTAATCTTTCTCGTATATTAACATGATATGGGAAAAATATCCCTGAAGTGGATAATGCAACCCACAGTGAATAATCATCAATCCAAAGAGCAGACGTTTTTTTAATTAATGATTATCTACTGTTAGATAACGCAGCCTATATTGGATAATGTAGCCTACATAATCATTTATAATCCTAAATATTGATTATCCACTCTTAGGAGATATTCTCTGTTTGGGTAATGCGGTCTGCGTTGGACAAAGCAGCCTACAGTATATAATCATTAATCAATCATTTAAAGCGGAAATTTATATGATTGTGCAACCTTCAGTATGTAATCATTGATTCAAATCGGAAATACACGTGAATAATTGATTTTTAATTCAGTTTTTTAACATAAATCATGGATAAACTATTGATTGATTCAAATTATTTGTTCACACACCTCCTTGATCAATGATTCCACTGTTGGGAGTTATATTATTTCCGGGAAATGCAGCCTACGTTAGATAATGCAGCTTACGTTTGATAATGCAGCCTACAGTATATATTGATCATTCATTCAGAGGGCAAATATAAAAATCATGTCTTATTTATTGTTAAGTCAACTTATTTGTCTGTTCTTTTATTCGGATAATGATTATCCACTGTTGAAAGATTTCTTCTATACGGGTGAAGCAGTATGCGTTGGATAATGCAACCTGCGTTGGATAATTCAGCCTACGTTTGATAATGCAGCCTACAGTATATGATCATTCATTCAGGGGGCAAATATAAGAATCATGCCTTATTTATTAATGCAGTCAAATTATTTGTCTGTACGTCCATTTGAATATTGATTATCCACTGTTGAAAGATTTTTCCTATACGGGTAACGCAGCCTGCGTTGTATAACGCAGCCTGCGCTGTATAACGCAGCCTGCGCTTTATAATGCAGCTTGCGTTGTATAATGCAGCCTACGTTTGATAATGCAGCCTACAGTATATAATCATTCATTCAGGGGGCAAATATAAGGATCATGCCTTATTTATTGATGCAGTCAAATTATTTGTCTGTACGTCCATTTGAATATTGATTATCCACTGTTGAAAGATTTTTCCTATACGGGTAATGCAGCCTGCGTTGGACAATGCAGCCTGCGTTGTATAACGCAGCCTGCGTTGTATAATGCAGCCTACGTTTGATAATGCAGCTTGCGTTGTATAATGCAGCTTACGTTTGATAATGCAGCCTACAGTATATGATCATTCATTCAGGGGGCAAATATAAGGATCATATCTTATTTATTGATACAGGCAAATTATTTGTCCGTACGTTTATTTGAATAATAATTATCCACTGTTGAAAGGTTTCTTCTATACGGGTGATGCAGCATGCGTTGTATATTGCAGCCTGCGTTGGATAATGCAACCTGCGTTCGATAATGCAGCCTGTGCTGTATACCGCAGCTTGCGTTGTATAATGCAGCCTACGTTTGATAATGTAGCCTACAGTATATGATCATTTATTTTGGGGGCAAATATAAGAATCATGTCTTATTCATTGATACAGGCAAATTATTTGTCCGTACGTTCATTTGAATAATGATTATCCACTGTTGAAAGGTTCCTCCTATACGGGTAATGCAGCCTGCCTTGGATAAGGCAGTCTGCGTTGTATAACGCAGCCTGCGTTGGATAATGCAGCCTGCGTTGAATAATGCAGCCTGCGTTGTATAACGCAGCCTGCGCTGTATAACTCAGTCTGCGCTGTATAACGCAGCCTGCGCTATACAACGCAGCTTGCGTTGTATAATGTAGCCTACGTTTGATAATGCAGCCTACAGTATATGATCATTCATTCAGGGGGCAAATATTAGAATTATGTCTTATTTATTGATACAGACAAATTATTTGTCCGTACGTTTATTTGAATAATGATTATCCACTGTTGA
>WSXT02097437.1:0-25801 GCA_011762715.2 Neuroterus valhalla
TGCTCCTTGACAAGCGCGACCGAACTATGTTCGTGATCGAATTCTCGGCCCCGGCCGACTACAACATCAAAGGCAAGAAAACCGAGAAGAAGGAGAGATACAAAAATCTCAGAGACCACCTACAACAACATCATCGAGGATGTTCGGTTGAATTTATTGTTCTAATCATCGGTGTACTTGGAAATGCGATGCCTTCACTGGTTGGCAACCTCAAAGCCATCCCTGTGTGCCAAAAATATGCCGTGGCACTTGACGGATGGATGCAGAGAGCAGTCATACTTGGGCCATCTTTACTACAAGGAAAATAGACCTGTCAGTCAAGTTATAGCAGTATTGGAAACCTAAAGAGCGCTGAAAATCGTTGGTAAATCTCAATACGGGGATTGAAGCCAAACAGAATAGTCATTTTGTCTAGTTGGAATGTGTTCATTGGGTTAGAGAAGTCGCCCCTGTAATACAAGGCTGCCCCATCAGGCCTTATTAGCGTTTCGCCTGCTTTGCTCAAAAACTCACCTAACTTCGAGGATGTACCGAGGTTCTGAAAGAAGATTAATGAGGTACAACACTCATTCGATGAAGGCATTGAAAACATCATACGTTTCAAGGAGCTGTGCGATAATCTCATGAAAGAACGCCCGTATACTACTGCTGAGGAGGTAAAGGAAGCTTTAGATGGAACAGTGAACTTCGCCGCTGCTCAATCAATTTTTATAAAAAAGTTTTGGTGGAAGAAGTTTACTCCTACACACTAACATCTTACCCGGATCTTCAACTCATATTTAAAGTCAGGGATACCTATTCTGTAGTGACTGGTGTTGAGAAGCACTAGAGTCCTACCGGAGGAAGACGGCTTGTCTGTTGGAAAGCTAAATGGTCCATTCATATAAATTGGTATGCATACAGAGATTAATGGCACCTTCGGAAAATCAGAATTATTATTTTTCATGGAAAACATCGTTCACTGATAGCCCCATTCCGGGGATATTATCAGTAGAGGAGGCTCTTCGGAAGTACACGAACATCTTTTCTGACAAATTTGGTCGACCAATCTGTCAGCGTAGAAAAACATATCCGCAACTAATATTTTCGCCCTCCTAGTTCTACTATGTCTATTTATGGTCGTGCCATGGACGGAGCACGAGCTCAACACCCTTGAAGTAACTACGCGAGAGTTAATGTATATGGTGAAAAGCTTGCATATCCACTCGTCCGTTCCGTGCTTATACATCGTACGCCTTAGAGGTGGACGCAAACTTCTCAATAACTAATGCCAATACAGACAAATTATTAGGATCACTACCTAAATCATCGCGAATAGTAGAGATTTTCTCCTGGCAATCGTCAAGAATCACGCAATTAAAGGAAAAGGAGCGTCCCATTATGAAGCTGCACGGAGAGACAAACTGTGCTCCTATCCTACCGACCTCTTGCGTAATATAACTACAGGGCATGCGGTGCTTATACTGTCTGCCACCGATTGCGTAGGGGCGCAAGTGATGGACACCTTAATCCCAAAACAACTTGGGCTGCAGTAGCCCAAGTCCAGAGGCCAATTTGAAGTCATAAACCCACAGCGACTTGGGCTTCTGAGGCCCAAGTCGAGCGGGAGCCTAAACGTCTGCGCATGCTGGTAACGCCACCGCCCATCGCTGGGGGTTTTATTAATCCATCTGTTGTGTGCAAACAACGACCTAAGTCCCGGGATCTTAGCGGCACAGTTTGTCTCTCCGTGTGCGTCCCTTTGTAAAGCTGCGAAGTAAGCGGCTGCGACCCTTGGCATAGAACTGGAAATCAGAAGTGAGGACGGTGCAGAAATCAATCCAGATTCCTTAATCCCAACTCTACAGGTGGAAAAGTAGAGAATAAAAACTCCTTGAATGGAACATGAAGAGAAAGTTTGCACATAAACCTAATCCAGACCTAGAGGCCTAACTCAGGCACAAATGGTTTCATTTTTGCGTGTAAAGACGGTTTCATTCACAACTTCGCATACCATAGCCACATATTACATCAAGCAGTTTCCAGCGATAGGTGCAGAGCGTTTCAGAAATATCCTGAGCACCTATGCAAAAACCATAAGAGAAACAAAGAAGATAGTTTGCCGTTCACGATTACGTAGGCCATACCCCAAATAGTTCCGTTTGAGACATTAGAGACTGAGAACTCTGCGCCGGCCTTCACGGCGTGCCCTGTATGATCGCGAAACGGACATGTTGATATGCATGATCTTACGTGTAGTAATCTCGAGGGTCTCGAGCTCGTGCTTTGTCCATGGAATTTTTCCAAACAAATAAAGTAGGACCAGAAAGGCAAGCATGTTAGTAGCATACATCTGGTTTTTACGCTGACAGAATGGCGATCGAGTCTGTCAGAAGAGATGTTTGTATCTGCTTTGGAGAGTCTTCTTCAATAATGTTATGTCCTGCATGAGGCTATCAGGCACGCGAAAGTATTCTTGGGTGTCCCCAGCGCTAATGTGTCTAATAGCACTTCAGCCACAAGCTTAGGCTCGAACACTGCGATTCTTCTGCGCTTTAGATGAATTTCGGTACAACTGTCCAATTCATTCTAATATGAGAACAACACAACCTGAAACCTCAGTTTCAGGTCATTCCTGATGGTGTGAACTACATTGTTTATAAAACGTCAACAATTTTTGTATTTGCATAAGCAAATACAAAAACTTTGGTTTGGAGTCTAAAGGACTCCAAACTTAGTAAAGAAACAATAGCCAAACTGATTCCCAATAATTATATTCCTCCCAGACTTTACGGACTACCAAAAATTCACAAAAACAACATTCCACTCAGACCGATCGTTAGCGCAATTAACTCACCAGCCTACAACCTAGCACGCTTCCTTACCAAAGAACTAAATCCTTTCACGGGAAATTCTATCACTCATGTTCAAAATTCCTTTGACTTCATCAGGAAGATACAACAGGTTCACATTCAACCTCAGGACATCCTTGTGATAGAACACTGTCTCATCAATGCTTACTTTTCTTCCAACGGACGGACTGCACAAATTTTCCGATTTCATCAACCAATTACATCCAAATATCCGGTCCACCATGGAAATTGAACAGAACGGAAAATTCCCCTTTTTAGACGTTCTAGTTTACAATAGATCTAACAACACGTAAGGACATGAAGTTTACAGAAAACTCACTCATACAAACAGATACCTCCACGCTTCCTCCCACCATCATCCATCCCAAAAACGGTCAGTGATCAACTCGCTCGTTCACAGAGCTGTCTCCATTACAGATAAAGATAACTTACAAAAAGAATTACAAAAAGTTTAACAAACCCTGCTGCAAAATGATTACATAAAAAAACAAATTGATAGAGCAATCAGAAAATACACTAGAAAAAACCAGTTAACACAACCAACTAGAGGAAGAGAGAGAAAAGCAACCACCACCCTACCCTACATCCAAGGTATCACAAAACAAATTGGTCGAATTCTCAACAAACAAAATATCCAAACCATATTCAAACCACCTGCAAAAATAGGGCCACTTCTCAACAACCCAAAAGACAAAAAGGCACCATTCAGTGATCCAGGAGTATATAAAATCCCGTTCTCTTGTGGCAAAGTCTATATTGGAGGAACCGGTAGAGCGATGAGCCAACGCATAAAGGAACATGAGAGTAAAGTCAGGCTGAAACATTTCACGCAATCAGCTCTAGCTGAGCATCAGATCGAAACAGGACACAGCATTCCATTTGAAAAAGCAACCGTCATCACAAAAACGAACAATATTTTCCCAAGAAGGCATAGAGAAGCAATAGAAATCTTAAAACACCCTAATAATATGAATAGGGACAATGGATACAATACTAATCCAATTTGACTTTCCGTTCTCCCGGTTTAACTGATTGACCAATCAGATTCCACCAATCCTCATACTGCAATCCTCGACCAATCATTGGCATCGTTGTGAGCATATATGAGAACATCACAACCTTAAAACCTCAGTTTTAGGCCAGTCTTGAAGATGCGAGCTGCAACGTTCGCGAAACGTCAAAAAGACATCACTATAGATTATTTGGAAGAGGCTATAAGACTCAGGAGAACAAAGGAAACAAGACCTGTTTCAGTCACATTTACCAATTTGAGGCTAAAACAAGAGACATTAAGGAAAGCTAAAAATCTGCACTCCCTGGATATATCTTCTTCAAATGACTTCACTTCTCCATAAAGGGAAATACGCAAAAGGCTTGGGGATTGTCAAGAAAAGCCTTATCATCTTGTAAAGTCCTCAACGATCAGAGGAACAAGACTCCATTTCGACAGTAGGTATTTGAATGTTACCTCAGCTGAGAAGCTGCTCGCTGAGAAGAGTGAAGAGGAGTACCAATCAGACGGTGAAATCGCAAATTCATCACTTAGCTCCTCTGCTAGCAAAAAAAAACAAGAGGTCGCTCTCCAAAACAAGATCCTACCAACTCGGGAAAAAAGTAAAAAAATCAAGAACGCTCATGAAGAAAATACCATCAAACTTTCTTTATAAATAAACCTGAGGGGAAAAAATTACAGCTTGACAGGAAACACATAAAAGATCTGCCAACAGTATCAAAACGTCGAAATATATTTTGGAATGCTAAAGGATTTAGAAACCTGGAAGACATCTAAGATTACACTTCCGCAGACGATTTTATCGGTGTAAGCGAAACATGGCTTACTTCGACACCAAAAACTACGTACCCTCAACGTAACTGCGACTTTCAAGTTATCTAGGGCGTGGCTATCAGGGGACATCAAAAGGAAGAGCGAAGGGGTCTACTAATCATTAACAACTCAAACAAATAAAAACTGGAAACTATTTGCGTGGTGGAGGACTATATATTTGTCAAATTCGAAGGTAGTATCTTCAATATTTTAAAAGCCTATTGATTTTCTTGTCCGAATTCTAACTTGGAAAATTTTCTGTGTAACATGAATGAAATAATTTTTGATGTTTCATCGAAAGATCCGAAAAACTTGATAACTGTGGGAGTATATTTCATTGGTGAAATCGGAGAAATTAATCAAATAGAAGAGCCAACTTTCTCCCATACCTTAAATTTGTATGACGTCAGAACATGTCTTATTCTCGATCAAGACAAAAGGGGTACGCAGATGGTAGAAAGTCCTTGATTCTCTTCCTCTCCATCTTACCCAACACCCCCTTCGCCCGTGCATGAAATATCGCATGAGAAAGGGGAGAAAAGGTATCGCCCTTTTCTCCTCTTTTTCATGAAGTATTGATTCCATGAAAATTCCACTCCAATCCACCTACTTGCATTCTTCCAACCAGTGTTCCACCTTTGCATAACCCTTTCTACACAACTCGCATATTCTCTTCCCCTCCGGAAGCCAAAACCTTTTAGAGCCCTCCATGCTTCCACATCTCGTTCTCGCTATTATCTCCACTCATATTTCTCATTATACCTTGACCCTCTTATCCTCTCCTCCTCTTCTGCCTTCTCTCTCTCCATGCCGTTCCTCTTAACCATCTCATACACCTTTCTTCCCTCTTTGTGACTTCTTCTGACTTCATCCTCCTGCAGACCATTTCTTCCCTCTGCTCTCCTGTTCTCCTCCTCCCACCAACACTCCCTCACCGGCCTACTTCTCCACTCTCTCAGGAATTTATCCCCATACTTACACGCCTGGCTACCTGTCAGAATCCCCAAACTTGTTCTTGTCCAAGAGCTAGCTACATAAAATGGCATCGATAAGGTACGCGAGGTTTGAGCATTAATCCGGGGGCCTAAAGATAGTACATCACCAAACGTCATTTCTGGCATTCTGCACAGGTTGGATATGAAAATGCAAGCCGGATTTCCCGGACGAAGAAATGGTCTGAAAAACCTGATATGGGACACAAGTGATGCCTCTTGGAATGAGGAGCCTGAACTTCGAATAAGAGCGGTGTCAGAACATCAGAAGTTGTGCAGGTCGGAAAACCCTCGTTAGAAGCGATCAAAAGTGCCGGAAAATTCATCTGAAAAACCTCATGTGGTAAACGCATGAAACTTTTCCCTGGAATTTTGAAGGTCTCAACTAAAAGTGGTGTTATAACGCCAGAAGTTTTTCCCGTTGGAAAACTTCCGAAAAAAATTAAAGGAAATCGGCGTTTATGTGAAATGAAGTGTTCGCGTTCGGCTCAATCCAAGATTATTATCTATTGCTCCATTCACAATGTCTGTTTGGACTACACAAAAAAAATCATAATGATACGATAAAAACTCGCTTAAATACAATAGTTATACTTTCGGGTTAAGTCACTCATTACTGATTATCGACTCATGGCACCCGACGAAACTTCGCGGAACGTCGAGGCGAGGTGGTGGTCTCACAGCTTGCTTCTCTCAGCGCAGAAATGCGTTTCTTCAGGTGACATAAGTCGATTATTATTACCGAGCGACTTGCCTGAAAGTACAACTATTCCCAGACCTGAAGAACTTCTGGCGTTATCACACCACACTTAGTTGAGACCCCAAAAATCTAGTAAAAAAAGTTACACACGTTTACCATATCGGGTGATTCGGACGAATTTTCCGGCACTTTCGATTGCTTCTGGCAAGGGTTTTCCGATCTGCAAAACTTCTAGCACTATTATACCGCTCCTAATAGAGGTTCAGGCCCGTCGTTCCAAGAGGTTTCACTTGTGTCCCATATCAGGTTTTTCAACACATTTTTTCGTCCGGGAAAATCGGTTGGCTTTTCCATATGCGACCTGTGCAGAATGTCAGAAATGGCTTTTGGTAATGCACTAACTTCGGACCCCCGGATTACAAGCTCAAACCTTGTGTACCTCATCGATGCTGTCTTATGTAGCTAGCTCTCCGACTATTCTCCCTGTCTTTCTTCTCACAATACAACTAGGTGTACTTCTATCCAGCTCCAGTGTCCATCTGATATACCTTTCCTGAACCCTATATACCTCCTCCCTTTCCTTCCACCCCCACACCTCAACTCCATACAGTAGCACGCTCATCACAAGGGAGTCAAAGAGATTCATCATCCTTTCAAAGTCATCTGCAAACAAGCTCTTCCCCAATCACCACACCTGCCTCATCACAACATTCGCCCTCCTTACCCCCTCCTTCATATTACCATTCACTCCTCCAATCCTCCGGAATAGGAAACTCAGGTATATAAACTCTTTCAACTCTTACCTCTTCCTTTTCTAATCCCCTCTCTTATCCCTTCCACTCCTTTCCTGAAGACCATAACCCTAGACTTATCTGCAATAAACTCTAACCGGTTCCGATCCAGGTACTTTCTCGACTTCTCCATCATCTCTTTCAATGCCTCCTCACTTTTTGCCAGCAACACCTTGTCTTCTGCATATGCAAGTAACCACATTCTAGCTCTCCTACCCCCACTCCCATAACGACTCCTTTCACCAGCTTCCTCTCCATGCCAGCGATTAGGATCGCGAAAAGCATTGGGCTAAGCGGACACCCTTACCTCAACCCTCTATCCATCCAGAAACCCTCTGAAATCGTGTCCCTTCCTCTCACCCCATCTTCCGTCTCTTAATACACTTCTATCAACCTTCCGATCAGACCTTTCTCTACTCCCCTCTCGTCCATAGCCTCCAACAACGTTCCCTGATTCACAGATGAGAAAGGACCTTTTGAATATACGAAAAACGAGTATACTTTTGACCCCTGCTTTACTGTTTCTCTATCCACCTCATTGAGCAGCTTCTCCGCTTATACAATTGCAATAACATTGTACGCCGTGTTCATCAATGTGATTCCTTTATAATTTTCCTGCCTATCCCTGTCGCCTTCCTTATACAATTGCACAATCAGCCAGTTCCTCCACTCTCCTGGAAATCCCTCACCCCTCGATACCTTCTTAACTACCTCTCTAAGCCTGTCTCTAACAGCTGGATCGACAAAAATCCACGCTCCGTTCTGCAACACGTCCAAGCCTGCTGTTTCGACTCTGGTTGTCCTTCCACTCTCGCTCTTCTCCTTCATCATCTCTCTTCCGTTCGTCTCAGCCCTGAAAAGATTCTTTGAAAAATTCCGTCTATTTCCCACTTCGGATCTTCTCACTTATCTCCTCCTTGCGCTTTCTGAACCTATTTACAATCGTCCATACGTCCCCCTCGGTCTTAACACTTCTCAACTCCTCTTCCAGCTCCTTCTCTCTCCCTTGCTATTTTCTTCTAGACATTAAGCTGAACTACTTAAATGATTCAGAGCCCTGGTTTGATCCAGATTGTATAAAAAGTAAAAACAACTCAATGCAGGCACTTAGAAAGTGCAAGCAATAGAAATTTAGCCCTGACATCGCAAAGTGGGACCAAATCCTGAAAAGCTGGACGAAATACCAAAAATAAATTTACCATTCCGAAAATCGGAGTAGGTGGTTATTCTAGAGGAAAAATTAAGGTTTCAGAATCTGTTACCTGGAGGTCTTAATCCATGTTACCTGTTTTTCTATGATAGTTTGAAAGCGAAGTTTGTTCCGTGAACACCTGACAGTTCCGTAGTGCAAAAACTGGTTCTGTGTTTCGGAATTTACAGAAAATCATAGAATAAAGATTTTTTATTTCTAAAAAATGAATTCATCTGCTAGCGGTAAGTACTATTTGAATATAAATTACTAGTATAGTATTCAAAGTATTACTATATAAAAAAAATTAACGATTTGTGTGAAAAAATCAGGTAACATTGAACCTAATGAAGCAAACATGTAGAGAAGAGTTTAGTTTCCCGGCTCTGTCCGACTTCCGGAACCATCAGATCTTGTGATGTAAGCTGTCAGTTAATGGAATCAAAAAGGAAATTCTGCAATCATCTGCTCTTGCGATTTTTATTCAACTTTTTTAGAAAAAGTCCCAAGATTTCGATTTTTCCCACGTATAATGTTTCGTGCAGAAATTGCCATTCAGTTTTAGTAGGCTGCTAGTTACTTTAAAAACTAGGAATATCTTATATAATAATAATATTATTACTATTAGTAATAATAATAAACCTACCGATGGTGTTCTCGCGTTGTCGCTGCTTGAGCTTTCCTCTAATGACTTTGATCGCTACGTTGGACGTAGCATTGCTACTGAAAGGGTTACCCATGCCAGACAGACAAAAAACGAGGAGGAAATGGACTAAGAGAAACACCAAAAAACCACGCCTGGGGCCACCGCTGGGGGCTACAGCTTGCGGTGCGGTGGTCATGGTGAGCTGCGTGATGGTCAAGCAGATCTCGCCAATCAACAATCTGGCCAGCAAGGACATCTGCGTAACGCAAAAAACAGTGGAACATCGGCTGTGCTTATTGAGGATATTTTGGCTAGCTCGAGCGATTTGCAGCCAACCATCTCATCAGGAATACCGTGGGAGAGTATCATTTGGACAACCAAAATTATGGGAGAATTGATGCGTCTCTATTACCAAAGCGCGAACTTTGGGGCCAAGCGCGAAAAGGTCTACAATTTGAGGACGAAGTTCTTGGAGAAATATCCCCATATACAGAGAGTTGTAGTAAAGGGTCTCATCACGAAGCTCAAGGACATCCGTAATAATCTTCTTATCTCAGAAGACCGACCTATGGAGATTAGGCGAGAGAAAGGATCGGCGGGGGAAATTGTCGATGGTGAACATCAATTAGAAGAAGCTTCACTACAAGATCAAGTGGAGATTGATGATTCAATAAAACATCATGGTATTGATGTTCCTTCGTAACTACTTGATGATCCAGTACCACCACATCTTCCAGAAGCAGACGGCTCCGTACCACCAGAGGCTGTAGTGGGTGTTCAGCGACGAAGGAGGCGATTGAAACTGACATACCATATGAACAGAGATGTGATGCGCCTATATTTTGTGGCTCAGAGTAGTGGGCAGAGTGTGACAAGAGATCACCATAGTCTCTTCTTACTCGAGTACCCTCACATAGCCACGAGGATAAGGGAACAGAATCTAGCAGATCAAAAACGTCCAATATCTGTTAACAGGTTGCTCTTGGAGGTTGGAATAGCCAAAATCAGAATGGAGGCAGAACATCAGAACCCAAATATTGAAATACCCATAGGAGATCTGGATAATGAAGGTTTTATCAAAGCAGAAGGCTAAGGTGCTAGGAATAATAAAGAAGAAGGGCCCTATCCACTAAAACTACATCTGGGCATCAACGTTCACGTTGATTTCAACAGCGAATTCCTGGAAAACTGCAGCACCTCAAAAGGAATTCCGGTGGAGCCTGGTTGGAATTCAGGATCGTAGAACCAACGAAATGGCATTCTTTATCGAAAACGTTCATCATAAATGATCTACATGCACTGATAGGACACCACGACAAAAAGGCTTTGCTTTTGCACCTAAATGCAGAACTATCAAGGTTAAACGTGCAAACTTCTGTATATTGTGCGGCTGTCGCAGTTGTAAGAACGTTAGGTCGTAGAACTAGGCCTACAGATGCAGTATTTGCCTCAAGGCGGAAACAAGATTCCCCGTAGAAAATCCGGTTGGATATGGATGTCAGCGAAGTAAGGAGCAAATTGGGTCAACTGACCCAATATAGGAAAGGAAATAGAACCAGAAAGCTGATGCACCATGTTAATTATATCTATTCTCGGAACATCGAGACACAGACACCTGCAATATTAAATGAGATACTATATTTTCATCTGCAGAGACTTGATGTTCTTACTACCAGACTGCGTCTATACAATAAGAGCAGTGCGAGAAGGCAGCGGAATCAAACCTTCCAGGAAGATGAAAGGAGATCTATCGTGAACTAAATAAGGAGCAAACATGCAGCTTAACACCGAAGTTCCTCAATTGGGAGGTATGGCCGACTACAGATCAGGTGTTTGTGGAAAATACAAAAGAAGCAATTTAGACGCTGCGTGGTTCCAACAAGAGAAGGAAAGGGCAGGCGAGAACTCTGTAATGAAGCCTACCATCATCACAGACTCGGACGTTTAGTCATTTTGGAAGGATCCAGTAATTGGAGAGCTCCAGGTCCGGACATGGTGCACAAATTCTGGTATAAGTACCTTACAAATGTGTACAGCGCGTTGATGAAGAGTTTCAAGAAGATTATTGAACGTCCCGATCTAATGCCGAATTTAATGCTCAAAGGAACCACGTATATGTTGCCTAAAAAACCAGACGCTCGAAATTTATCTGAAATTCAACCAATCGCCTGTCTTCCAAAGATTTATAAGCGCCCCACAGCGGTCATCGCATATAAGGTTTACTAGCACTGTGATGAGAATAACATCCCAAACGAAGAACAAAAAGGATGTTGCAGAAACTTTCGGGGCAGCAAAGATCTAGTTACCATTGACGCTGTGGCCATGACGCAAGCTAGAAAAGATCAGAAAAACTTGCACATGGTTTCCGAAATATAAGCAAGGAAAAAAATTGTAACTTATATCTGCCGTATAATATTGTATACAAAGCATAACTAGAATGCTATCCTTTGAAATCAGATATAAATTTAACTGAAACTAGAGCAGAAGTTAAAGTTCAGGCTCTTCTTGATCATAACCCCACGTGAATGTAAATATAAATGTAAATGGGGTTTTGACGGCACCTCAAGTCAGAGTAGATATAAGCAGAAATCCACTGATGATTACGTGGGTAAATCTGACAATGACAATATTTTCTTTACATCTCTTGTACCATTATACCTTATATCAATTGATAAACTGTCAAATGCGAAGACTGTAGTATGAACAAATCTTAGACCTTCATCCTCTCTTTTTGTACACCTCTGAGAATACAATGTCTTCACGAGGATACTGAAGCAACCTTAACTGAGGTTGATAATATTCAAGAGAAAGTTGATCAGCTTGTCAATTTCAAAAAAATTGTAGATGAGAAAGAAATTTCGGCTTCTTATCAACTTGTTTTCACCATGCTAGACGGAAAAGTGTGTATTTACGCAACGTTGTCATTTATGCGACTCGACCTGTAAAGTCTTAAAGAAAATCGATCAAATTCTGCAAAAAGAAGTATCTGATGAAAATTTAAATATGGATCGTCCACATTGCATGCCTGCATTAGATTCTTCGTATGTTGTCTGCATGTATAATATAAATTAGACGTAGAAAAATGGCAAGTTCGCAATAGTAAAGATAAAGAAAAGGTGAAGACGCTTGAAAGAAACATACAAAACAGGTTCTCGCCGGCCGTTAGGTCTAATAGTCGATCAAACGAAACATGGATTTGGTAGCACCAACGACGGTAACACAAATCGACGTTTTTTCGAAAATGCAAATATTTCTGCAAATATAACAGGATTTGATAAGAATTTAATCGAGAAATTTCACGTTATCTTGCAAGCGATTTCAAGTGGTCATGATAATAAAATAATCAGGTTTCAAGATTATACTTTGCAGACAGCTCGTGACTCTGTGCAGCTCTATCCCTGATATCACATGCCCACATCTGTGCATGAACTTCTTATTCATGGGTCACGAATAATAACTTGGTCGTTGTAAGCTATAAGACAAATGTCCTATGTCCCTTTTCTATGCTTACTTCTCACACCTGACCCACTCATTTCCAGCCTGCGTAAAGTACCCCGTAAAAATGAAATTCATCGCTACCAGCAGCAGCAGTATTCAGTTACCTAAAAAAAACCCTCATATCGAATAATATTAGAATTAAATCTTATTTTAGGTAACCAGTCCGCCATATTGGATACGCCATTTTGTTATTGAAATGTTTTATTCCGGATTCGTAATCAGCGACCTCGAAAACCCACTTACGCTAATTTTTAAAAGAATCAAAAAATTATTTAGCATACTCGTCCGCCACCTTGGATCCGAAATTTTGTTTGTGACTTTCTGACACCGGATTCGTGCGTCGGTGAGGTGGAGGGCTGATGGAAAGAATGGAAGAGGGTTTTCGTAGAGACAAGGCTCACAGCGAGAATAGGGAAATATGAAGGAGATAGAAAAATGCGACACGATCGTAGGCAGGAGTCAGATTTACGCTTGAGCATATGAAGATGATATCGTACTCACAGAGGTGGAAAAAAGAGGAATGAACTTATTGATTAAGGGTTTGAAGAATACGTAAAAAAAAGAGCTAACGATGAATCTAAGCAAGACTAACGTAATGTCCTTCAGGGACAAAAGCAGTAAGGTGGGGTATAAATGAAAACTGTACGAAGAGATGGTGGAACTAGTAGAGAAATTCTGTTACTTAGGGTTCTGATTCGAAGCAGCAGGCGGCAACGAACTGCAAGTGAGTTAAATGCAATCATTACTGATGGATGAGGGTTTGGGTGGTCGATGTGTTGGTCTGAGCGGTCTTGTGCTATGGGCGGAGATTTGAGCATGGAAGGAACAAAAGAGAATGGATACTCCTCACTAAAGATCCTCGAGGTGGGTCATTGGGGTGAGTTGGAGCTGCCCAGGGTAAATTTCGAGGAAGGGACCAGGAAGAAAGACAATGGTATTAAGGCAACTGATGATGGGCGGGAGTTTGAAGAGAAGTAAGAGAGGGGTGAGGGAAGCCTCAATTGAATAAACTTGCCTGGGGGAGATTGGAAAAAGAGTGAAGAGAGGCAAACCAGGAGGTTCGAGGTGGGAGGGGGAGAGACAGGAAATGAGAAAAGAATATGGTATGCGGATGAGGAGTTTTTTCCACGACTTCGTAACGACGAACTATGCCAACAAAAAAGAAAATTGGGACCTGGTCCTTTTTTAACGATCTCTAGATCCATGCGCCCATTCGACTACATTTCCCAAAACCTAGCACAAGCCCTCTTATTCCACTACCAACAGATATGCAAGGTTGCAACCTAATAAAACTTATTTCTGGTTTCGTAAAACAATATTGAATTATGAATTTTACAGAAATATTTACTATAAGAATTTTGGCATATCATTGAAAGAGATAATCTTCTTTCAGCTGAAACAAATTTACGTATCGGGAGATTTCTCTCTGTTGTTTTTTTATTTCTAAGTGTCATCAAATAGAATATATATAATAATAGTAAAATGTATAAAATAAAATATTAAGTAGTAAATTATATTATATTAAAATGGGATGCTGTTCTTCAGGAAGTTAAGTAAAGTTACTTAGCAAGTCTTATTCCTTTTTTCGAGCTTGAGGGATGATGACAATGTAAAACGATAGATCAGGAGAGTTGAGGAGATCAGCTCTGCACTTTCAGTTCCAAAGAAGATCTTCAAACTGTACGCAGCTTCTGGTTCAAAAATAGAGTTCTAGACTAGTAAATGGAGAATCCTGGAGTTGTTGGAAGAGGTGGCCTGGACTTAAAGAAGAATAAACAAAGATGTTTAAGTGTCGTGATGATCCTCTTACACACATTGGAAAAAAGGAAGCACGAATGTGGAAAGTTGGAGAAAAATGTTCGGTTCACTTTCAGGAGTAAATAAAATTAATTAACAGACTAGAAATTTCTTATGAGTTGGCCATCGAACATATGATTGAGAGAATTCCAGACTATTTATTCAGGTCTTACACCAGACTGATAATTTGCAGGCAGTACTTGCATTTAAGGTTTGATGATCGTAACAAAAGACATTTCTCTTGGTTATGAAAAAGCAATCAACGAGATTTTATGCATCAATTTAATTGAGGGCAATCCCAAAGGCGCAGAATGTTTTTCTTTGAGTTATGTATGTGACAAAACCTCAAGCGAACAGTTACGGAAGTTGAAATTGATGTTGGAAAATTATATTAAATATCCAAAAAATCCTCAAACGAATACCGTAAGAAATCGAAATAAGTCTTAGATAAGAAGAACCTTTTTATTTCAATGAGTAAAGGTCGCCTTGGTTTGAAGGACAAGAATTTGAGAAAATTATTGACGATTGATTAGAACGGGGTATAATTACAGATATGAGTACCTGCGCATGCCTTTAAGACCATAAGGACCATGTCGATGGTCCTAATTTTCAAAGGTATTTGTTTTTAATTTTTGGGGACCTAATTGGAAAGGGTAAAAACTTTCATATTCAGACAATAAACCTCATTGCTACTGGAACTTTAGATGAAAACTGGAGTATCCTAGACGATGTCTAACAGTTGATGGCTAAAAATAAGCTAGAGGTTAAGTGAAAAAAAGCAATTTTTGAGCAACTTAGATTGAGTGCTTAGGTAAAACAATTAGCGGGGACGGAATCTGACCGAGCCGCGATCACCTCTGTGCACTCTCAGATTGCCCTGTGCCGCGTACCACTAAACAAGTCCAAAATATTTCTGAGCCTTGTAAGTGACCTCACACGTTTTGTGCCTAGTTTTACTGTCATTGCAAAGCCGTTGAACGAGTTGTTAAAGAAAGATATCACGTTTATATTTCGAGTGACGGAACTAAAATCCTTCGAAACTCTCATAGAAAGAATGGTCAGTGATCCAGTTTTGGCTTTTTATTCGCTAGAAGCGTATACGCAATTACACACCGATGAAAATGCTCAGGGTTTCAGAGCGATTTCGTTGTAACGTAAAACGAGTGACAATCAGATGCATCCTGTACTCCATTTCAGTAAGCGTACATCTGATGAAGGAATTGGCTATCATGGCTACGAGTTAGAAGCACTAGCTATTGTATTAGCGCTTGGAAGATTAAGAGGATATTTGCTAGGGAAGCCGTTTGCAATTTACACTGATTCCAACGAGCTAAAAATGACTCCAAATGAGAATTAAATTAACTCGAGAATCAAGAGATGGCTTAATTGAAAAGTTGAGCATAGAGCCTCTGAACGAATGCGAAACGCCGATTCTTTAGTTCCAGAGATCTATATAATTCAACCAATTAACTTTGAATGAGAACTGATATTCAAGCAGCAAACTGACCTGAAAATTGAAGAAATACGGGAATGCTTAGAACAGTGTTAGAGTCCGAAGCATTAATCCCGGAACAGAATTTTTTATCGTAAACACCTTGACTTTGTATTGTTTCATGTTCCTTCAAGCATCGCCAATAGCGTGATTCGTGCTGAAGGGCAGAAGTTAGAGAGCATCTTAGTAATTGTTCGAAGCGTCTCACTCACATTTTCGCTGGAAAATATAGTGGCGTCATATAGTTTGCTGTAAGGGGACGGCGAAAAAAGGAGAGAATTCGATCAAGATCAGCTTCGGCCTATTCTCTTCGGGAATCTCGCGCTCTCCACATCCTCCATGTTGGCCAGAGAGCTTCCGAATGAACCTTTATTGTTTCCGACCAAGTTTTTTTTCAATAAAATGTCGTTCCTTCAAAAGACCCGAAATTCTATGCGTAAGAATCATTGCTTCATTCGTATTTGACTAATAAAGCATCATTAAAAGTATAGAAACATCGAAATTTTTAGCGGCACGAAGTTTTTTCCAATCGCAATTATAATAAATCAAATCTTTCTGCGTGAATGTACAGGTAATTTTAGGTAAAAAAAGACCCATGGAAACGATGAATAAATTCAAGAAAATGGCGATTCTGTATAACTTTTTTTTTTGGAACATCGATATTATCAAATGAAAGTTGTATACATTCAAATTTATAAATTTATACAAATAAAACGGTTTGATATAGAAATAGAGAAACAACATTGAATTTATATAAAAAACATTACTGTCGCCAAAGTTTTAAACTTCCGAAAATTTGTGCGCACTAAAAATATCTTTTTTAAAGTAGGTTAACAATAATTGTAATACTGCTTTGTAACATGACTTGCATCAGTTTCTGGTTTGAACTAGCATATAGATCCAGGTTGAACGTGTACAAAATATGGGTTAGTTGTTGACAATGCCCGTTATCGTGTACTCCGAAACTATAAGACATTCTATTCAGTAATTTGCTTGGTAGACTTAACGATGAACAGGATCATTAGGCACTGCCCTCACAGCATGGGATATCCCCGGGATATCCCATTAATGACCCAGGCTAACCCTAGGCTAACCCATGGATATCCCACGGGATATCCTAGAGGGCGGAAATTCGGATATCCTAGGGATGTCCCTAGGATATCCTGGGATATTAATGGGATATCCCAGTTTCCATGAAATTTGATATCCCATTTTAGTAACTTGGGATATTCCTGGGATATCTGAAAGTTATAATACGGGATATACCCAGAATGTTTCTCACCAATGTCACAAATCACTTTTATACATAACAAATTCACCAATCACATGAGGAAGCACAGAAAGACCATTTTTTGTCTGCAAAAAAGACTTACAAAAAAATGTCGGTAAGGTAGGAACGGGTAAATACTGCTTGACTTTAAGTTACATATAAAAATAGGTATTATTTCGTCGCAGTCAACAACATTTTATCCAAACTTTAAAAGAATGATATAAAATGTGTTAAAGTTTTCGTCGTATTTTTAACAAGATATATTATATATTCTACCGATTCCTACCTTCCGACTTTTTCTGGGACCAACTTTCATGCACAAGAAAGGATACAAATTTGTAGAATAAAAAAAAGGAAACTAAGGAACATCCGTATGGTCGTGAATTTGTCGAATTACATATAATATATAAGTTCATATATACGTATAGGAATTGTTTGTCGATAATAAACGAATAATTTATTTGTACATTTCTGTTACTCTTATGTGAAACCCGCAAAGTCAAACAATATCAATTTGTATTTGGAAGCCGAAGCAGAATATTGACAGGATGCTGGTATATTCTGAGGATAACCCATTCAAGATATCCTGGGGATATCCCATTTGGGATTTAGAGAATATCCCATGTGGGACAGAAAAGGATATCCTAGAAGGCGGATATTCCGATATCCCAGGGATATCCATAGGACATCCGGGATATCCATAGGATATCTTGGGAACTATTGAGAGATATCCCATCACCTGCAGGGATATTCTGAGGATACCCCAGGGATATCCTTTTGCTGTGAGGGTGGAGAAGGTTCATTGAAAGGTACCAGAAGTTATGTAGATTATTATCTTGGATTTCCCATGAACAAAATACTTTATTCTTGTTCCACGAAGCATTATCGGAAAATGAAAGGCAGATCCAATAAACTTGTGAAACTTCGAGCAAATAGTAATGTGGTCCCGGAGGAAATGCTTGCTTGTAGAAAATATGAGTCATGTGCAAGTGTCACTGATGTTTTCAAGCTTGAGTCATGGTCACAGCGTCAATGGTAAACAGATCTTTGCTGCCTCACGACTTATATCTTCAATTAAAGCTGCAAGGCACGCGTAGTGTTTCAAGTTGAAACACCACAGCACCAAAAGTTACTCCTATTTGTTTTCCCCCCAACCATTCGACCAGCAGTTAGCTTTACCTTCTAATTAGGAAACTTTGGCGTCTTGATGGATATTAGGATCTCTAATTAGTCTATGACAGACCCTTCTTCCATCCACGTGAGAGGCCTGATTCTGCTGTAGTCTTACACTTCTTTTATTGTACCGACGCAGCCTAGCAGTACAAACGTCAAGTCTCTGCCGTTGGAAGTCTGTAAATCCATTCAGCATTTCTAATGTCAATGTCTAGGCCGCCATCTATATATATCATAGACAGTTTTATAGCAATCTTTGCCCTTTGTCCCACGCCCATGAGAACGCATGTGAACTTTCAATTACCGCCCCCCCTAACCTCTCCCCGACCTCTGTACCCACTTGGACTTCTCATATTTTATGAAGATATAGATATTCTTGGATTGCTAGAGAGTCATAAGGATCGTAAAACTGGCTAAAAATCCTTTTTCTTCGAAAACATGAGCCTAAACCTTCGTCGACAAGGTGCATTCTACTTTCAACGCTTGCAGGGTGGGACTTTTTAAACTATGATTTCTTCACATCTAACTTCATATAGCATGTTTTTTTGAATAGACACACAAATGGCTTGCCACCGCTGAAAAATATCTTATGAATTTTTAATTTTTTTTTAGTTTTATGTTCTTCTTAGTTCTCAGCCTGTCTCGTTCAGTAATCCCTGTAAGTGGCAGTGATATCGACAAATTAGTGGACAGAGTCATGGCAGAAAAGTTTGAGCGTTTGTGTGTTTCTTAAATGCACAACATTGATTTAATCACACTTTTTAATATCTTGCAGTATAGAATATACAGTTGGGTCTGAATCGTCAATTCAATTTTCGTCAAGAGGCGGACGATGGTCAACTCAAATTCGACCTACAGAAGTGCTGTGTTCTCCATCTAAATAATTGATGAATAAATGAATATGAATCGAAAACGTTTGAACAAACAATGACACATTTATTTACGTGAATTAATGCAGCTAAAACAATGGAAATGAGCTCAAAGATTAATCATATTTTTATGAATGAAATAATTTAGACATAAATCATTCGAGCTGATTATTTATTTTGATCGTTCGAGATGAATTTGTCTGATTACCTTGTATTATAATTGATTACTCCAACCTTCCACACGCAAAAATCAGCGCGCGTATATAGCGACTACTTCACATCAGATATACTCGAGTACTGATTGCAGTGCCTGACAGCTCTCCTGTACGTTTCTTGGTGCTGCGGGCATAAGCAGGACCGCGGCAAACGTTGCACGTTTTAGGGGAGTGCGTTAGCACAGATATACGCATGCTGAGAAGCAGTTCCATGCGTCGAGAGTAGAAGCATAAGTTGGGCACATGCGACGCACTCACGATAGTCGTGCAGGCGACGCTATGAAGTGTGCTCTATAGAGTCGGCTGTAGCAGTGCGCTGATTTTTGCGGACAGGATCGTTGGTTTTCTATTGATCGAAAATTTCCGAAATATGACAAATATTTGAGGTTTAATATTATCGATGAAATGATTAAAACTCATATAGGAGAATAAACATTATATTTAGGAATTTTAAAAATTCAAAATTGAAGCAAAAACCAACTTCTATCCAACGCCCAACATCTAAGTTAATATCTGAAACTCCTGTAAATTGAAAAAAAATAAACCAAGGATCCAGCGACCAAACTTGGACGAACAACCTTGAACGTACTTATTGGAATTTAATAACACAACATAAAAATAAAAAAGGGAAATGATGAGAAAAGATAAGAAAAGGGTTTACGAGGTTGCTTTCTCTTTTATCTTCCCTCTTTTTCATTGTTATGTTGTGTTTAGACATTTCAATAGATACATTCGAGGGCGTTTGTCTTAATTTGGTTTCTTGGATTCTTGATTTTCTTTTTTCATCTGCTGTAGTTGCAGATATTAATTAAGTTCCAAACAATTGGTCGAATGAATAATTTCCTTCAGAACAAGGAAATTTCTCTCAGCTTGGATCCAAAACGGGGACGTCAAGTGGAGCGTTATATTAATTACGGCACCGAGGCTTAAGCATATCTTTTATAATTCTTCATGACAGCTTTTACACGGATATACCACCAGCATCACACCAATGTGACAATATTATCACGATAAACGATGCCAATCGATGCGAGATAAATCGAATAATTATTGGAAGATATTACATTACATTATATTGACAATGCTTTGTAATATTCGAGAGAACCGGTCTAAAAGCTCCACTCCTGCCTCGAATATTTCAATTACATCTACTATTTGGTAGAGATATTTGATCCCAAAACATTGGCTGGTAACCCAAGGGTTTTTTCTAAGACACTTTTGATGTACATATGAATTAAAATGGAAAATTGAAAGTTATCGACTGCAGTAAAATTTCTGTGAATTCATAGTCAACTTTCTTTCAATACTTTGTACTTACCGGATTCGTCAGTACAATTTTGGCATCTCTCGTCCGAAGGACAATGCATTGTTCACCTTTCACGTGTTGAAGATCACTACCAACTTCTTCAACCTGTATGTAATTAAAAAAATATCAATCCATTATTTTGGTGCCACATAAATAACATAATTTCATTATGGCCTAATGTGAGCCACAAAGCATTTTACTTTTATGGAATTCTTTCTGCGACTGAAATGTAGTCACGAGTGAGTATAAAACTTTCTGCCGAAAGTTAAGAATAGATTTATTTCGGCTGATTGATTTGTTTGTTCGCTGAAAGAGCTAAATAGGAAGCTAAAATAGGACCACTTTTACTTCCCAAATTCCCATTTTCCTTTACAGGAGACATAGGCCTTCACAAATGTAAGCCTAACGACTTATAAGCATTCGTAAACAATCGCTTTATTGTGACGAACCTTGTTTGAATGATTATTCGATTTGTATTTTTATTTAATTGAATAAAAGACACATCAATAACAGTTTGATACATCAGTGAGGAATATCTCTATCATTTAAGTACAATTAGCTACTGATATTTTAACAATGATTATATGGTACAGAGATAAGGGTAAAAATCCAAATTTTTATAGACAAATCGATGAACAAATGCACAGTTTCGACATTCGTAAATGCAAAAAAACACTTTTTTCTCAAATGATGTATGTGCAATCCAAAAATGGCCAAGAATGACATATTCTTGCTTGCTAATACATGCGAAGATCGATTTACCAATTGCTCACGAAGTTTGCATCGGTGACCGCCATCGGTGCCACATATGACTCCTAAATTTCGAATCACGGTGATGCGTTCATCGGCTTTTTTATCATGCATTCGAACAAGAGTATCTTATGGAGTTGACCAACGTTTCGCCCGTGCTACAAGACATTCAATGTATGTAGTATTGAAAACTACCTCAATATTAGTATTTCTCACTCTGCTAAAGTAGCGTATTTGTTTTTGTTCTAAAAATGTTTAGTAAGAGTATTTGTTGATGACATTTTATATTATGAATATATCTAGATTGATTTTCCTTGATAGGATTGTTGGAATATCAATATTCACGTATTTTTAATAATTAGACCGAGACATTTAGACTTATATAACCACCATGACGAGAGTTTCGGAGATGAATTCATTTCGAATTATTATTAAATTTGTATCCGAAACAATCCGAAAAAAACTATAATTTTGTTCGATCCAAAACGTTTGAAAATTAATCCGATTCAATCCTAACTTTTGATGCGAGCCCGATCTTCAACTCAAATGATCCCAATCCAAACTGGGATTGATGTAATCAGAATTTTCCATCCAAACGAATACCAGTTCAGACTGAAACGGATTCATTAGGATTCGGGTTGAGTTGGAATAAGTTTCAAACGATTCGGGTTAGACGGAATTGAAGATTTTATTCGTAATGGTTCGGATTACTTCGGATAATTTCAGAAATAGTCGAAAGGATTCGGAATTCCGGAACTTTTGTCAGGGCCAGTTGTTCGTAGCAATATATTTCAGTTGCACATTTGTCCAACGATTTGTACACAAAAAACATCAATGAGTTTCACAAAAAGAAGTAATTTCAATAGACGGAGAGGACAGCAGGAATGCTTTGGACCAAAGCATTCCTTTGCATTTATTTGCACGCGCCACAATATTTTTTTAAGACAGAAATTTAGATAATAATGTAATTAATATGAAAGGAAAGACATTGCCGGGCATTCGCAAGGATAAGATATTAAAAATTCTGAGTGTTTGGAATCTAGGGGGAAAGAGGTGGCAAACAGCAGCATATCTGTGGGGACTGAGATCGTTTCTTGATTACATAGTCAATTTAAAAATGAGGAAAGATGACCTGTCCAAAAATTTTGGTGGAAGCGCAAATAGAGTTAGATGATATTCCAGTAGTATTCATTTGGAGGTAAGGGGGTCAAATGTTTATATAGCATAAAAGGAACAGAATGGGAGGAAAGTGTTGGGAAGGCTTATATGAGGTGGAAGGAAAGAAAGGGAATACAAGTAGGAAATGAGAAAACTGTGATCGGGAAATTAGAAGCCAGAAGGATGTGAGGAAAGATGAGGAAGATTCCAAGAAAATATTTGGGAAGTAGCAATGGAAGTATGAATGATAAGTGAGATAATCAAGGATGGTAGATTTGGAAGCAAAGAAAGGGAAAAATGTTTTAAAGAAAAATTCCTCAATCAGAAAAAAGAAGTAATGGCCAGTTAAGAGAAATATTTGAAAGTATAGGGGAGGGCGATCAGGCTAAATTGAAGGAGGAAAGGGGGAGTGTGTTGATGGAAGAGAAGGAAGAAATAGAAATAGAAATTAACTCAAGAGGATTGGAGAAGAAAGGTGAACAAATTAGTGAGAATTTTTTGGAACCAAAGAAGTATTTAGAAATAACCATGAGCAACGGCCGAAAAAAGGAATAGAGAACAGAAGAAAAGAGGTATTAGTAGTAGAAGCAAGACCTAAAAAGTAGAGAATTCTAGTACAGAGGAGGAAGGGTATCCTTGAAATAGAGAGATTTGATTAGAAGAGTTTGTATATAGTGTAAAAAAACTGATAAGCAAAAAAGCTCTGGAGGAAGACAGCATGACAATAGAGTTTGTACAGGAGATACTAAAGATCAAGGCAAAGGAATATCATCAAGTGTTAAATGCTCTTGGAAAACGGGGCAAATGACAAATACATAGGAAAAACGAGCATAGCTTTCATATTCGAAGTGGAGGAAGAATTTTATATAGGACATATTGAGAGGTTTTGCAGTTAGACGCTGGTTGTAATATTTTCATTTTAATAATGAACAAACGTATCTTAGTGTGGTGAGGAGAAGAAGAACTTCACGAGAAAAACCAAGCAGGCCCTAGAAAGCAAAGATTGAGAAGAGCCTAACTCTTGGTTTTGTGCTCTCTAATAATTGAAAGAATTTGAACGAGGAGTGAGAAATTATATGTAGCTTTCATTTACATCAAAGAGGCGTTAACAGTATAATATAGGAATCAAAATAAGAATGAAGGGAATGATACGTGAATTCACGAAGAGACTTAGAATCAGGTAAACCCCGAATGGAATCTCAAACAGTTTTAAAACAAGATAAAAGGTAGAGCATGATCTCCCTCCAAGCCCTACTTTCTTTATTATTCATATTGATGATATGAATTGAGTTCCAGGAAAAGGGAAAAATAGGGGGCTTGCAGGTGATTTCGCAGTAATAGCAGACTTTCCAGACAACCCCAGGGAAATTCTGAAAGAGTTGGAAGCGTATAGTAACAGGAACAACTTAGAAATAAATGTAGGGAAATCGAAACTTGTGGTCTTCAGAAATACAAGGGGCAGGGAGGATATATTTGGAGCAGTATAGGGCAGAAAATAAGGGAAGTAGGTAGCTACAAGTACCTAGGTTTCTAGTTCTTATCAGCAGGAAACTATAAAAAACACGTTAAGCTCATGAGGATGAAAATACAGAAAGCAAGCGACGCAGCTTGGGGCGTGATGACCAGAGTTAAGATTAGGGGTTTAAGTAGGAGACTCTACCTAATGCATATGATTGCGGAATCAGGCGGGTTGTTTGGGGTCAACATTCGGGGATAAGATAGTAGAGAAGAAGCGGAAAAAATTTGAGCTGATTTTGTCAAAATTGTACTCGGCATTGATAGGAATAAAACCGGGCAATTTTGGCAAAAAGGATCGCACAAAACTCAGTCAGAAAGACTGCGTTGTTGGGAAGAGAAAAAAGTAGGAAATAACGGGTATTAGAACGTAGACAAAGGAAGGGAACGAATTAACAATCGATGGATGAAAGCAGTAGATAGATGTTTGGAGGAAACAGAGGCAGCATTCCTAGATCCTTTATCAGAGACTATGCGGGGAAGCCGAGCCTTGGTATCTGCAGATCTGCGAGAGAGTTAGAATCTGAAAACAAACAGGTGCAGTTATTTTGAGTAGGTAAGGAAAATTTAAGCTTGACTTCTTTGGGTAGGGCAGAGAGAGACGATTTTCGAACTGTACAAAATATTTGTTTTTTATCTTGTAAGTTTTCTTTGTCAAGGGGCCTTCCATAAACCACGTGGCTTCTTTAGGGGGAGGGGGGGTTTCGACGAAAGGCCTCGCTGCTCCACATGGGGGGAGGGGGGGTTACGAGTCCGAGCCACGTGGTTTTGATGACACTGCTAGAGAAAATGTATTCCCTGGCATCAGTTACTTACATGAGTGGCTAGTATATTCATTTTTTCATTCAGATTGCTAAAAAAGAATAAAAATTGAGTTGAACTCAAAATTCTTTATTTTATTTCAGTTTTACAAGGGATAGGAAAAAACCACGTAGCACACTAGGGAGGGGTTTATGCCACGTGGTTTATGAAAGCCCCCTTACCAAAGGGTACTTTCGATCTAGAATTCGTCTGTGTGTGATTTTGTATGTGTGCGAAGCAGAAGGCCTCTTATTTGATCGGTTGTTTAGGTTTTAGGCTTTAGAACAGTACTAGCTGAAATAAATGCTAACAGAACGTTTTTTTTGTACTATAATTTTTGCAAGCAACACGATTTTCCGTGAAATTTTCAGATTTTTTCTAAACACGAAAGTAGAAATATTTTTCAACAACTAGATGAAAATAGTAATTTTTTGCATAATTTTGCAGTGACTCTAGATAATAATTTTCATTCAATTGATATTCAATTTTTCAAACTCCATTTTGAATCATTTATAAAATTTAAAAAAGTGTTTTTGTATTTTTTTGCAGCGATCCGAGTTAACTATTCAAGCATTCGATAGTTTGCGTGTATCTTTTTTATAATTATTATGCATCTGTGGTTGAACATTTCATTATTGTTAATTGTATGCTTTTTAATTTTCTAGAAATATGTTGAAATAACTTGATAAGAGTTTGATTCTATTCCATATTTGAGTTTTTCTTTTATTTCTTGTCAGAGTTTCGGCATTTTCAAAATTCAAAAATATAAACAGAAATGAGAATTTTCAGCCAAACAACGCAAGGCACGAAAAAAAATTTGAAGGAAAAAATGTTTCTTTTTGAGAGCCCTCCAGGATGATATTTACAATTTTTCGAGTTTTCTCGAAAAATCGAAAATTCAAAATTGTTTATATTAGAAAGATTTTACTATTCACTTGAAAATTCGTCTTTTTTAGTCATAT
>WSXT02097449.1:0-11542 GCA_011762715.2 Neuroterus valhalla
TTAAGTAGCTGTTGCTCTTGGTGGTTCGGAACCCACCGTAAACTGTAGGTCCCCCTCACCCCTGAGTTTGTGGTGAGCTGTGCAAAGGAATACAGAGAAGGTTATGCAGAGACTCTCAAAACCCGTAACAGGGAGAGAGTATAAACCAATATTCCAACGTATTCCAACGTATTCCAACAGCAAATAAGGCTCTATCTTCTGAGGCTCCTTTTAATACAAAATTGGGGAATTTTTTATATAACCACTGGTGACTTTCCATTTTCCATATTTTCACGTGCTGCAGTTTTTGTGGAAAAGCACCAGACAGAAGGAATGGAACGACGCACAGACCTGTCATAGCGCTTGAGGACGCAAGCGCACAAAGATCTCCCTTTCACGCCAACTTCAAAACGTACTATATACTGTGACGGGGTATTTGAATACCTGCACAAAATAAAATAAATTCATTGGAAACTAGAAGTAATTCATTGGGGAAAAGAATAATGAACAACGAATTAATTATAGGGCTAACTGCGAGCAGCTCGAGTGATCAGTAATGGATAAATGAGCTGGACACTGATACTCCTTTAGATTCGGATGGACGTAAATTACATTTATATGTTTGAAATATCTGCTAGAATTAATGTAAACGAAATAGGTGAGACAGGCACTCAAACAAATTTTGAGGTTAGAATGTGGTTCCACGAAGAACCGAAATACTTGCCAGACAACGGAGCTCTTGTTATTTGATCTCTCAACTTCTACTTTTCCTCGGTTCTATTATCTGTATTACATGTTCAACTTGAGACGATGGGTGTGTTTTAATGACCACCCACACTTTGAGTCAGGGTAGGCGCTGTTCCAAGGGAAAGCTGAGTCGCCATCGAGATGCTGAGGAATTCCAGACAATTTGTTGGACGAGATTTCCGCCATTTCAAGAATGTCCGGAGTCGATTATCCACTCAGGAATCTGCTTCAGTTTCCATGGATTATCTACTCAAGAATTGGTTTCAGTGAAATGGATTATCCACTTACGAATTCGCTTCAGTCATGATGGATTGTCCAATCACGAAATTGTTCCAATTGTAGTCGACCTATTGTATTTCGCGGCATTCGGAAAGGAATAATAAAGGCGATAGCGATGGCCGCCGTAAGCGACAATGCGCGGCTCCGTTGATCCATCCATGCTACCTCGTTTAGATCAAAGGGAAAGGAAATCGGGAAAATATTAAATCGTTAAACTGTCTGGACAAGGTTCCTTGAGATAAAAAAGGCGTTTGTCAGGTTTGTGTCTCTGAATCAATCCTGTGTCTTGACTTTTTCTTTAATTGTAATTTCCAAAGTTCAAGCCAACACGAAGGGGCGGCATCGGTAATTGCCTCGCCCTGTTTACTGGTAAATTTTATATTAAAGTCAGTGAATTCGTACTTTGACTTACGAAGGGCTCAGTCTACCCGGACTGGAATAACCTTCTAGTCGAAGAATGAGGGAGAGTGTAATTGTTCGCACAACCTGAAGTCGGTCGTGGGGACGCTGCGACGTCGAGTAGTCGAAGATGGCGGCATACAGGCCGCTCGTCACGAGTCGATAGGCTTTCAGGTAGATGCCGAAAATTCCGATGAAACCGTTGTTATCTGATCGCGAATGGCCACTCTCTTTTTTGCAAATCATTGAAATTCCACAGAATTATATCGTCTCGTTTTTACAGATATGAGTTGAATTGAGTGTAATATTTATGGGTTGAGTAATGTCACAATAAATGGTCACAATAAATGGCTCAAAATGACTTTCAATAAAAAATGCACTTTTTAATACGCAGAATCGGCTAATTTACACCTGAATTTACCCTTGGCAGTTTAGGGCAAAAACTACCTGGTACCCTTCTGGCATTATCTGGAAATAGTTTTCCCAGACCTTTGACGTTGAAAATGGAAAATGAAGTGAAAACTCAAGAGTAGGTTATAATACGTATTGTGAATTATAAAAATGTTTCAAAATGCTAAACAAGTGCATCAAAATACTATACCAGTGAATCAAATCCACTTTGAAATTCCAGAAGGGATTTTATAAATTTAAGAAAGGGATCCTCTAAATAGTATGTTTTTCCAGATGTTCAGGTCGAAAAACATTCGTATGGTCATGTATGCCCATATGTGACGCGCTCCAAAGAAAGGAACCTAAGAGCGAAAAAATTGATTTCAGGATTATGGTCGTTTTGTATCAATGAGGGCTGCTTTATAATAATTCGTAGACAGAAAAATTTTTTGTCAAATGTTTTTTAAGCTATTGTAATTTGAAAATTGCTGTTCCAGCTAAAGCCTGCCCAGCTCTCGCCTGTTCTTTACCTTCTCCTCCTAAATCAGCGTTTTCGCTCTTAGGTCCCTTTCTTCGGAGCGCGTCACATATGCTACCTTTGGCATTCCTTCTTTTGGAGCAAAGTTGAACTGTAACAAAAATAATCTTCAGATAGTTGATGTTTACCAAAACATTAGGTATGGAAACTATGGCAATCACATTTTCGTCAACAACTCGGTTAAAACTTGTAACGAAATTTTACTCCTTTTCCCTTGCTTCCGGAATTCCGTTCCGATTCTTTAGACTTCTTAACAATTCACCATTACGCTTTCTTAGAGTTTCCATGAAAGAAGATTGGATAAAAAATTATAATGACGTTGTTTTTTCAAATTAATTGGTTTTATAAGTGAGTAATAACTCTTTTCTTCAGCAAAATTTTACAACACTCGTAGAATGAATACAACATTTCATACTAAATTTGTGAATTATCATTTCGTATTACTCTTCAGTTTTCCTATTCTTCCTGATGATAAGTGACACTCCGCGTACATAAATTTACATTATTTCCACTCTGAAACAAAGACATAATGCAATCATATTTTGCAACAAATAGTGTGTGTCATTGCGATCTACCTTTTTTTCTTATCACTTTTACATAATAATGACATGAGTCCGAAGAATTTTTGCGATCTTCGTGCAGGAAAAACAAAATACATAAATACAGACTATTTGGGAGAATCAATGAGATCGGTATTAGTGTCTTGTCAACTAAACCATGTAAAAGAAGAGACACTTCTCGTATTCTGAAAGAAATCCATTCAGTTGCCATTATTCAAGAAAATGAAGACAGTATTTGGTTGTTTGTTTTTGATCTGGGTGGTTTTCACAAATCATACAGGTGAATATAATTGTTTGTTTACTACTGCAAATTGTGCATATTGGCTCAATTTTTTCCTCGAAGGAACAGAGATTCCGAAACCTTTACCGTAATGATAATTGTGAAATCACCAATTGGATTATTTACAATTTTTACTAGTTCATGAGTTCGTTGGACGATACCATAATAATCTTCTTATGCTCTATTTTTCAGAACAAGCTTGGTCAAATGGAGGGACGGCGAAGTATCCTCGTCCCATTAGAATTCATGATATCAATCATTACGAGAATGTATATAGTCCAGGTAATCTTTTGGATTTGGATCAAGACAATTATCTTGTTGGATTAGATGAGAATCAAGAGTACGTCAATGGTGTAATCATCGATGGACAGTTGTTCCCACTTATGGCTCCTGGAGTGGATCCTTACAAAGCTTATGGAAGAGTTAAACTACGCATAAATGGTAATGCTGCTGACGAGTTGGTACCAATATGTGATCCCGATCCTCTTAATAGAGCTTTTGGTAAGGTTACTTGGCCAATGAACGTTCGTCGGGCTAATTTTTACTAATAATTCCACTTTATGAGTATACGGCCAATGTGTATGCGTATTTCATTATACAATAAGATGAATTGATATCTACATAAGTATGAAAATAAAATATTGAGGAGAATGAGGGTAAAATTAAAGGAATATAATTATTGTATTTTTAGAATATATTTTGATTTTTAATGCGAAATAAAGGATTGTCGAATGGGACAAGCTTCTGCATATGTGATTTTGTGTCTACTTAAACATTATTGTCAAAGAAAAAATCCACCGCGGGCAAAGAGGCGCTGTTGTATCAAAAGAAACATGGCTGATCGACGGTAAAAGAGGGATCAATTCTGGTTTTATAATCGTGTGTGGAACGACTAATAAAGGTAAAGATAGGAATAAATATAGATTTTACTTAATGATCATGATAATAATTCTATATATTAATCACGTAATAACTGTATAAAAAACAAACCAGGAAATACATAATCATCAACGCTGAAATGCAGAGAGCAAACTAGTATTTGTTGATCAGTATCTTGAATCTTGAGTCGTTTTAATCATTCGGAACATTTATCAACAACAATGCTTTCTCCAACAAGATTTTTTACTGTAACACTGCCACTGCCAAATATTAGTACTTTATGGAGACTCAAATTGATGTTGATATTTTTGTTTGGAGTCACAATTGACAACACAGTACACATTGCCTTTGCGAGTATCGTTTTCCTTTCTATGGTTCCAGGACGATTCCATTTTTAAGATTTAGTATTAACTTAATAAACTTTCTTTGTACTCCTAACTAATTAATCTGACCCAAAATTGATTATTATCGCGTTATTTGAGTGCAACCCGCATGCAAACAATGCTACGTGTACCTCGTAGACAGCCATGTTTATTAGTTCACTAGATGGCCATCAGGTCTCGCATTGCAACTATTCCCAATAGCCAGGAATCCTCAAGTTTCATATCGCAGTCTCAACTTCTTCAATTTACCAGACTCTTCACTTGATCCGTGGCTTATGATAGGTTACCAGATATAACAGAAAAAAGTTAAAGAAAAATAATGTCCCGAAAGTATTCTCGCGTTGTCGTTGCGGTAAGCTCTGAGCTTCCCGATCATGATTTTGACAGCTATGTTAGTGGAGGAATACTTACTGATAGGGTTCCCTATGCTAGATCGATAGTGGAAGAAGGTAAATCAGACAATGAAGAATAACGAAACCCACCTTGTCTTTTATGATGTTGTTGGACTCAGATTCCTTAACCTGCGCTTTTAGTAGTAGAGCATCTTGATGCAGTAGTGCACTGTCCTCACATTTGATGTTCAGATTCAGGTCAAGGGTTTCAGGAGAGGATCTCCACCGTTCGTGATGATGTAAGCAGTGCTTAGGATCAGTGCATCCGCCTTCACGGCGTGCGATGTATAAGTGTGAAGCAGACGAGTTGATATGCAACCTTTTCTACATTCGGATTATCTTGCGCGTAGTGATGTCAAAGGCCTTAAGCTTCCTTTTCGTCCATGGAACGACCCAAAACAAATGGATTAAGACTAGGACGGCAAGCATGTTAGTCGCAGGTATCTTTTCAACACCGGCAGATTGGACGACGAAATCCATCGAAAACGTGATATCGGCTTTGGAGAACTTTCTTCACTGATGTTGTATCCTAAATTCAGCTGTAAGTCCCACCTAGGTCTCGCCAGCGCCAAGGTGTCTGGTGGTACTTGGACCCACAAGATTAAGGTCAACAGCTTCACCTGCTATAGCTTTTTTCTACGTTTCAAAGGAATCCTGGCACCTTGTTCTAGAGTTTGAAGCAGAGGAGGAGAGGGCTCATTGTGTCACCCTGAAAGACGCTTCTCTAGGAAGTGAAGCTGTTAGTTGTCACACGATTTTTTCCAGAAGAAATAGTGAATCTGATTCCCCAAAGGGTCATTATTCTTTTTATATATTAGATGAACCTTGGAGTCTCTCGACAGAGTGGTGATAAGTCTATAAGGAGTTGAATCGAAAGCTTTCTGCTGATCAATCCAGATCTTCGACATATTGGGTTAGTGGCTTGCAGCGAGTTTAGAGGTATTCCTGTCAATCTGTAGGTTCTCCTGACAGCCTGCTGCACCCCTTTTTCCACGTTGTTCGTACATATTTCTCCATACAGGTCCAATTACTCGAACAATAATGTCACTAAGAAAAGTTCTAGGGAGCTCAGAAAGCGTAGTCAGACAAGTTATTGAAGCTTTGCTTCTTTTGGTGATAGTGATAGTTCTGAGGTTGGACTCCTCCGAAAGATCCCCACGGAAGGTTTCATCCATTTCAGCATGCTCATGGTGCTCAGAATAAACCTGGATATTAACGTCTCTCTATATGCTGGAATTGCCATCACTTCTCGTCGGATGCCTTCTTCCAGCAGTTGATCGCTTTCAGTGGTTGGTCCTTGAATAACTCTATATATCTGTTTAATGGTCCGAATAATTCTGTCATTAAGGAATGCTTAGGATATCATATAGAACATTTTCACTGTTCATGCAAGTTCTTGGCTCGTAGTTGTTTGAGTCTGTTGAGTCGCATTATATCTAGCTTAGTCAATTCTTCTTCTGTTCTTGATGCAAGCGTTTTTCGATATTTTTACCTATCGTTGGCTTCGATCTTCGATCTGAATCAACTTATGCTCTCGATCCATCATGAACTGAACTAGCGATGGTTCAGTGGTTGGACTCCTCCGAGAAATCCTCACGGAAGGTTGCATATATTTCAGTATGAACATGGGGCTCAGGAGAAACCTGGATGTTTACGTTTCTAGATGTCTTGGAATTGCCATCTCCTCTCGTGGGTTGTCTTGTTTTAGCACTTAGTCGGTTTCAGCGGCTGGTCGGTTTTCTCGTCAGCCAAATGCGCCTCTCTTGAATCCAGATAGTTCTTGAATAACTCTATATATATATATTTCCAAACATCCGAACAATTCTGTCGATCAGGAATACTGTGGATATCATATAGAGCATGTTTACTGTTCATTCAAGCTCTTGGCTTGTGAATGTTTGAGTCTGTTAAGTTCCGTTCTGCCTAGCCAGTCAATTCTTTTCTGTTTTCGATGCAAGCGCTTTTTCGTATTTTCCTCTATCGTTGGCTTCGACCTTTGATTGGGATCAACCAGTGGTCTCGCTGCATCATAAACTGAGGTAGTGATCGTTCAGTAGTTTGGCTCATGAGGAAACTAGATGTTCATGTTTCTCCATGTCCTGAAATTGCCATTGTCTCTTGTCGGATGCCTTGCATAGGCCGATCCATTTTCCCGTCAGCCAAATGCGCCTCTTCCGAATTCAGATTGTTCTGAATAACTCTCCATATATGGTCAATCATTCGACTAATCCGGTCTTTCAAGATTTCTGTGAATATCATATAATAGAGCATATTCACTGTTCATGCAAGTTCTTGGCTTGTAGTTCTTTGAGTTTGTTAATTCGCATTATGTCTACCTCAGTCAATTCTCCTTGTTTAGTTGATGCAAGCACTTTTTGGTCCCTCCAATTATCATTGGCTTCAACCTTCGATTTGAAGCAACCAGTGGTCTTGCTCCATCATAAACTAAAGTGATAATCGTTCAGTAGTTTGGCTCCTCTGAGGAATCCTCACGGAAGGTTGCATCTATTTCAGCCTGATCATGGGGCTCAGGAGGAACCTGGATGTTTGAGTTTCTCCATGTCCCGGAATTGCTATTGCCTCTCGTGAGATGTCTCGTTTAAGCAGTTGGTCGGTTCCAGCGGCTGATCGGTTTTCTCGTCAGCCAAATGCGCCTCTCCCGAATCCAGATTGTTTTTGAATAAATTTACATATTGGTTCCATGATCCGAATAATCCTGTCATTCAGGATCACTATGGATATCATATAGAGCATGTTTACTGTCCATGCAAGTTCTTGGCTCGTAGTTGTAAGAGTCTGTCAGGTCGCGTTATGTTTAGCTCAGTCGATTCTCCTTGTCTAGTTGATGCAAGTGCTTTTTGGTCCTTTAATCTATCGTTGGCTTCGACCTCCACTTTGAAACAACCAATGCTCTCGCTGCATCAGTCACTGAACTAATGATGGTTCAGAGGTAGGGTTCCTTCCGAACGATTCTCGTGGAAGGTTGCAGCCATTCCAGCCTTATCAGTTGGCCGGTTCCAGCAGTTGGTCGGTTTTCCCGTCAGCCGCATCCGCTTCTACTGGATCCAGGTTATTCTTGAATAACTCTCCATATATGTTCAATCAACTGGACAATCCTGTCATCCAGGATGGCTGTGGAGTTCATATAGACCATGCTCACTGTTCAGGCAAGTTCTTGGCTTGTGATTGTTTGAGAATGATAGGTCACGTTTGGCTTAGCTTAGTCAATTCTTCTTGATTAGTTGATGCAAGATCTTTTTGGTCTTTTCATCTATCGTTAACATCGACCTCCGATTTTCATCAACCAGTGCTCTCGCTCCATCATAAACTGAACTAATGATGGTTCAGTAGTTGGACTTCTCCGAAGAATCCTTACGAAAGGTTGCATCTATTTCAGCCTGATCATGGGCCTCAGGAGGAACCTGGATGTTTAAGTTTCTCCATGTCCTCGAATTGCCATCGCCCCTCGTGAAATGTCTTGTTTTAGCAGTTGGACGGTTCCAGCGGCTGGTTTGTTTTCTTGTCAGCCACATGCGCCTCTCCCGAATCCAGATTGTTCTTGAATAAATCTACGTATTGGTTCAATGATCGGAATAATCCTGTCATTCGGGATTACTATGGATATCATATAGAGCATGTTCACCGTTCATGCAAGTTCTTGGCTTGCAGTTGTTCGAGTCTGTTGAGTCGCGTTCTGTCTAGCTCATCAATTCTTCTTCTGTTGTTGATGCAAACGCTTTTTGGTATTTTTAGTTGATGCAAGCACTTTTTGGTCTTTTCATATACCGTTGGCTTCGACCTCCAATTTAAATCACTTGATGCTCTCGCTGCATCATAAACTGATCCAGTGGTGGTTCAGAGGTTGAATTCCTCCGGAAGATCCTCACGGAAGGTTGCATCCGTTCCAGCCTGATCATGAGGCTCGGGAGGAACCTTGATATTCATGTTTCTCATTATCCTAATGTCGCCATTGTCTCTCATGGAAAGCCTTGTTTCAGCAGTTGAGTTTTAAACTAGACCACCTTCGAGAA
The DNA here is from genome assembly GCA_011762715.2 of Neuroterus valhalla. Classification (NCBI taxonomy): domain Eukaryota; kingdom Metazoa; phylum Arthropoda; class Insecta; order Hymenoptera; family Cynipidae; genus Neuroterus; species Neuroterus valhalla. The sequence continues at coordinate 8,858 of WSXT02097449.1, forward strand.
TGATATATTTATGTTCATTACCAAATGCAAAATTTTGCATTGATGGCGCAATGGCAGCGCGATCCAGTGAGCTCGATAATTTCTTAAATCATGATTGGAACGTGAAGGCGCAACTGACTTGAGGTAACCTAAAGTTTTCTGTCTGAATCATTTTTCACCTTTTTTTTGTGTTGGTTTCAATATCATCAAGACTTGCCATCCCATTTCAGACAATATTTAGGAAATAATTATATTCTATAAATAGCTCGATAACTCTTGGTAATGACGACAAATTCTTTGATATTGAATTTAAACTTCAGAGATAAGTGCATATCTTTGTATTTATGATGGGCAGTATATTTTCAAGGATAGCAATTATGCAAAGGCGTAAGTAGACACATAAATGTCTAATAACTCGAAGAAGTATGAATTAAGTTCCTTCGAGGACAATAACTCTGCTTCGGTTGTTTAGCCCAACGAGATTTATAAAGATTCAATTCAAGATGTCACTTCTTACTCTATAATTAACCACCGGTTCACAAGTCAAGTGGAAACATTAAAAATAATTATCTTCTCTCTTATGTTTGAAAAATGGGAGTTTCGCAACATCGTTTCTAGGTCAGTCATAAGACATTTTCAAATTACCTATAGAAATCCCGAGCGCATCTTTGTGCGAATTGTATATATTTTTTTGTTTGAATTATAAAAGTATCTTTTGAACTTCATTAAATTTTAATTTTAATAATCTTTTTAATCTGACTCTAATATTTTTTCTAAATTTCCATCTTTCTCATCTTTTTTATTTTTTATTCTGTCTTGAAGTTCATTTTTTTTATCGAAAATTCAACTATTCAGTATTTGGTTGAAATCAAATCTTTTATTGTTGATGGATGAACTTGTTGCCTGAAAGTTCATGTATTTTATTGATAATTTGTCTCTCTCAGCGAAAAATTATTATTATTATCATAAAAATTATCTTATCTGTTGATAACTCGACTATTTAGTTCGATGATGAACTCTATCGAAAAAAGAATATTTTTCTGATAAATATTTATAATTTCGTTCGAAATTTTATCACTCTGGTTGAAAATATAACTACTTGGTGCAATTTTATTTTCTCTCTGGAGAATTTGAAATGTTTTCGATTTCAAATTCAAAAATTTTTGTTTGAAGTGTCAAGTATGTATTACCTTTTCGTTGAGAATTTAACTTTTGATTGTCGATCAGCATTTTCAGTAGGCATTCCATTTTTTCGTTTAGAAATTTTTTTCTTTTCAATAAAAGTTTGTCTCTTTTTTCAACATCGATTTTCTTGATTTTAAATTTGCCTTTGTAGTTAGAACTGTAATTATTGAGTGGAAAATTTACTTTGCTGGATTTTAAATTTGTGGCTAGGGATATAAATATTATGTTTCATCGAGGGATCAACTATTTTGTTAAAAATCTTACTTTTTTTGTTTAATTCAACTCGTCAAACTTCATTTTTCCCTTTGTTGAGAGGTTATATTTTAAGGTTATGTGAGTTTTCCATTTCTGAATAAAAATTTTTTTTCAATTGAAAATTCTTCCTTGAAGGACAAAAATTTAGGTATATACTCAGTTATAAAATGGAACCAATTGGTTTATTAATTGAAAATTAATTTTATTGGTGAAAAAGTTATCTTCCTTAAATAAATGAGCAAATCAAAAAATTATGATATGTAAACATAATTGTTTAAATTTCCACCGACGATGTGAATTTTTACAAAATTATTAATTTCCATCTGAAAAAATTCATTTTCTACCAGAAAGATGGATTCTTAACAAAATTTTTCGGATTTTATAATTAATTTACTACTTGAACAAAAAAATTGTAAAAAAGTGCTTCAGAAAGAAGATTAATTTTTCCTTAGAAGACAAATTTTGAGGAAATTATAATAATTTTAAACTAATTATTTTAATTGTCAATCAAGTGAGGGAAATTTTTAATCAAGAAAGTGATTTTTGAAGGAGCAATTAGAGAAGCTGAATTCCACTAGACAGAATAAATTCTCAACGAAATAAATCAATTTTCACGCAAAATGATAGATTTTTTACCATGAAGAAAAAAAATTTCAAAAAACTACATGAATTTTAAAATAAACGAAAGTGAACTTCTTTTTACCAAAGTTTGTTTTAGTTTCAACTTATTTTCACTAAAAAGTTTGTTTTCATACTCATTCCTGATTCAACAAAATGAATAAATTTTCAGACGATCCGATTAATTCCCAACTGAAAAGATTGATTTTCTTACAAAAAGACGAATTTTAAGCAGAGTTGTTGGACAACATGTTGAATTTAAAAGAAAAAAAAACAATTCATGAGAGAGTGCCTGAATTTTGAACCAAAGAAGAAAAAAATCCAACCGAAAGAAATAAACTTTTTGTTCAGAATATAGATTTTCCATGGAAAATATGGATTTTCAACTAAGAAGAATAATTTCACGCCGGAGGGACCAATTTTCAGGAACAAATGATAATTTCATTACCAATTGTGCAATTACCAAATGGAAAAGAAACATATTCACAAAAAAACAATTACCAACGAAAATGATTAACTTTATACTCAGCAACACGAATTTTCAATGAAAATGTGATTCATCAACCTTTACTCCTATGAAGATTATTATTCTTTAATTTATTTTTGATAAACTTTTTTACATTCTCATCAGAGAAGGTATTAGATTTG
>WSXT02097471.1:0-11541 GCA_011762715.2 Neuroterus valhalla
CGTTTCAAAAAAGCTAAAGATGTTAGAAGCTTACCTTGAGAAGACCTGAGCTTACTAAACTTGTTAGTTTTAGTAAGGAAACTCTCCCCGTAGAGTTCCTTGATTATAGATTTAATGCTTTCACGATTATCCATTATGATGAAATGAGGTATCTCGGGTTTCGATCGAACTGTAACGTTCGCGAAACGTCGAAAAATCTTTTCGTAGTTTGTACACGATCGAAAATTTCATATTCGATACAAGTATAGATTTTTATAACGAAACTATGTTTGCTTCATGTATCAACAGAAGAAGTTTCTATTTCTATTATTTTCCATTGCTGAAATGTGCCTAATGCGGAGAAGCGGCTGTCTACTTTAAACTTGAATGCCTCAAAACTGATTGCATTTTTTCCCTAAAAATTTTCTTCGCTGAATTCAACACACTCATATAAAAGGACTCAGATATCATTTCTGTGGAAAGTTGAGGATTAATTTTTCAATTGAGATTCAAAAACACTTTTCAGATGCCAATAAATTATTACCTCAAAATTAAAATCTCACTTTCTCGAAACTGAATAACTTCTTTCCTCGTACATTTTTCTCTTGTTTTCAACAAATTTACCAACCTCAGAGTGGATTTACAGTTTGTTCCTAAACTGATTGTTTAATTTTCTAGTACTGTTTTTATCGACTCGTACACCGTCAAAACAAATTTCAACCCAATTTCGTCATGTTCAGGCTATATTTTCTCGAAGATGGAAGATTATTTGCATTCAAACTTTTTCGATATCGATTCAACAACACGTCAGCTTATAGGCATAGTTTTGTTGTTCTCTTCAATTGCCAATCAAATTCAACAAGTGTTTTTTTCCTCTCCTATGAAATTGCCATTCTTTCTTTTACCAACATATTATCTGCCTCCTGGAGTTACGAGTTCAAACCCAGAAGCTATAGGTTCGAGCTGCTTTGGCAAATTTTTTTTTTCTGAGGCTGATGCTTATTCTCCATAATTATAATTTAAATAACGAAGGACAAGAAGAAAAATGTGAAGTATGGACGTATGCTCACCGGAAGAGCATCATGTCGAAGACCTAATACTCTCATATATCTGACATCACTTGGGTAAAAAATTCGAAAGCTAATTTTCCAGGATAAAAATTCTCCTGATAATAGAATTCGTTTGGACCTTATTCAATTTCCACGACTTCTTGTTTATATACTAAGTAAAAAGAATTGGATGTATGTTCAACAAAAAAAAAAAAAAAAAAAAAAAAAAAAAAAAAAAAAAAAAAAAAAAAAAAAAAAAAAAAAAAAAAAAAAAAAAAAAGGATTCGATTCCATTAAGGAGACACCCGTAAACGTTCTTTTCGTACCTTTTCTTGTCTGCGATGCAAAGGCAAAAAGCAGGGTGTGTTCATTTTCGGAAGAGGGCAATCATTACCCAAGTTTGGACATAATATTTGAATGTCAGAAATCAGCTAAGGAACTAAAGAGGTTTGAAGAGGAAATGTTCTCCTGACAAGAAGAAAAAATTTGGCAGTTAGCGTTTCATGAACTTTGGCTTCTGATTTTTAAGCGCGAACTTGGTGTTTAAGCGGAGCAGAGAGTGTTCGCAGACGTATACCTGTATTTCAAACGGAATCTTGTATCCAGATTAAAATAATTGAAATATTAGAAAATGCATACCTCTCTTTGCTGGCAGTAAGTCCCTCGAAATTCTAATCCTCTCAACTGAAAAGTTATCAGTCCATTTCCAAGTTGAATCATGTGCACAAGACAATTCAAATAATCTGATGCTAGCAGAAAACAATCCCCTTGTTCCACATTGCCCCATCGACCCAAAGCAAGATCTCCATACAAGCTGTGCTGCAAGGAACTCGTCAATTGTTCATAAAATATTGAGTTCAAATTATTATCATCAGCTCCCAGATTTCTCTCTAGATGCGAAGACATTCTTGTATTTGAATGATCTACTCTTCTTGTTTTATAATCCCTCTCCCAAAATTTAACTGGTCTCACATACGAACTTATAAAAATAGCACTTCCTAATAAAGGATTCAATGGCGTACTGAATATTGCTGAAATTCCCGCTTGAAGAAATAACATTGCAGAATGCGGAACGGAAAATGGTTGTGCAAATGCATGGAAAGCGCTGCCCCATGTGATCTGCCAAGGCGCTATGTATGTGACAATAAACCTTATCTTCAACAACAGTTCGTAAATCTTAGCGAAAGCTATTCCAGTTACAAAATAATCTAATAGAAAGGTTTCGCTTAAATCCTTTGAGTCGACCCTGAAGAATAGAACAGAAAAAACCATAACTAAGTACCTAGTCGAAGGATCTGAGTAGGAGGATCTTAAGGACTTCAAACCACAAATCACGATCACTAGGGCGCCAATACTTGTTCCAAACTTGATAACAATCTTGTTCGAACACTCTGTCAGTGCTCCAAGGAAGACTACCGGGTAAAGAATGTTTCTCTCTACAAAACACAGATAAACGTACACTTTCTCAAACCACATTATTCTGACTTGTTCTTTGACTTCAAACTGTGCGTGTTCGTAACTCCTTAAAACTGGTCTAGAAAGACATTGCCAAGGTAACTGCTTCCTCAACTGTGGAAAAATATAGTGAAGAAGAAACCCCAGACAGCTAGTGATACCCCAAAGGACAGGGTTCAGTTCGGGTTGAAGAGCAGTAAATACTGTTGATGAATGAATTGTGAAGGTCAGAATTCCGATTACTGCGCAAACGATGATGTCATTCTTCAGTCTTGCCTTGACGGTTGCCCTTAATTTCATTGGAAGCGGATCAACCAGTTCTGAATCTAAAATTTCATCACCAACTGTAATTTTAACATCTTTTTTCCTTCCCGAGTCTTTCAAATCATTCTCTTTCTGAATAGTTGCCTTTTTAGAATTCTCTTTCTGAACATTTTTACTTGCATAATCTTTTTCGATGTTGCCTTTTTTATAAGCATCTATTTTAGATTCTTTTTTCTTAGAATTCTCTTCTCTATCCTCTATGTAGACATCAGGAGGCCACAGGTTTGTCTTGACAATATCCCAAATGGCACTCGGGTCGGCAGAAGATCTACTGAGATGATAAGATACTGCCATCAGCAGTCCCGTGAATATCGAGAAGAGAATATGTTGAGAAGATTTAGGTTCGGATAAAGCTCCGTAGGCAAATCCGAACAGAATAATAACTGTCATAAAGCTCCGAAAAAGACAGTACATAGACGAGACTAGACTTGTGGTGCCATTCCCGCCAAATATGTGAATATCAATGTGTTCGCAGAGGTACATTAGGAAAGTATTGATCTGCGGGAAAAGCCCTAAAGAAAAAACAATCGGGAAACAGAGGAGAAATATCAACAAAACATTCCGAATTTGTAAGATAACGTCGTAGTTTGCGACTCGCAAGCCATAGACATGGAAATCAGAATTTTGAAAGCTCTTGAGAGCTTCATTAAAAATTAGTATCAGTCCTGCGCAGATGATGTAATAAATAGATCTGGAGAAAACAACGATTCGATTGAAACCATGAGTGGGAGATGCTGCATCAGGCTGTACAGACTTAAGCAACGAGTACTGACATCCAGCAGTAACAAAGCAAAATATAAATGCAAAGATATCTCGATAAAATCCAAGCTGAAGAAGCCTGAGACCTAAACCAGCGACTCCGATGGCCAAGAGTGTAGAAAAAAGGGTCTCCAGAACTGTCAAATTCCGATCAAGCAAGGCAAGTAACGCTAATCTATCGAATCGAACTTTGATACCGGGTAAATTCCCTAATTGCCATTTGTAATAATGTTTTGACTGTTTGGATTTTGGGTCACTTGAGCTGTCCAGACCATCGATGAATCTATTCCACGAGAGGTTCGCACCGTTGTCGGCTTCTAGTTGTATCGGGAGGGGCAACACTGGCATTGGCTGATTCCCTTCGGGTTGGTAGGAGTTAGAATTGAAGTTACCGAACAGAGTCTGGAGCCTGCGGTTCCTATCAGCCAATGCGGCGGTCAGAGGATCTTGTTCAGAATCATGCACATATTGATTAGAGCACCTCAGATTTGGAGATATCAAGTTTGAAGGAAAAGCGCTTTGTGCTCTAATGTGATTATTTGTGGGACTTGATAAGGCAGAAGGGGTGTCGATAATAACTGTTAATCCTGCTGAATTTAATGAAAGACTGCTGTAGCTGTTACTTAAAGAATCTGGCAATTCCCAGTTGGTGTTGTGGTGGATGTTATGGTTAATTTGTTGCCGAAGAAGAGTATTAAGAAGTTTCTCGTTGTGGTTTGAGGAGATTCGACTAGCAGAAGCTATTCCAGATCCTTTCTCATCAAAGGTATAAGCCAGCCAGCGTCCACTCTCGTCGCGAAAACAGTGAACAGCACCCTCAGAAGTGTCATTGTGACTTGTCGCTAGGTGGCAGTCTCCGTTTGATATCAAACCAAAAAGGGCAGTAAGAGGAATGAGAGAGTCATCACGATTGGATCTCGTTCCACGGTGGGACCTCGCTGATCTTTTTAAACGCCTTTGCCTGTTCCGTGAATTTCGATATTGGGAAGCTCGAACTAATTTCGAATCAGGCACAATGTTGGGATTTGACAAATCTCCACCCGAATTGAGAAGAGCTGCTAACAACGGGGGCGTAGGACTTGGAAGTAGAGTACTGAGTTCGTTGTTGGAACCCTTAATCTTTTCTAGCTTTTCGCAATTTTTTTTCTTCCTTTCCCTGCTCATGTCGACTTTTCGTTTTGATTTCCGACGAGATGCTTCGGAATTGAGAGGTCTGCTAGCTTCAGAACTTGTTGTACTTCCGTTTATCAGTTCAGGTGTAAGTTTAGAGGAGCTTTGTTTGGGGATCGCACCTTGTTGACGCTTGCTATCGACCTCGATGGGAGGAAGGAGGTTTAGCTTCAGCTTTATTTCATTTTCTATGCTCAAAGTTGTCGTGCTAGAAGATCCCGAATCTGATTCTTTCGAATGATGATCTGAAACTGAGACATAAAAACATAAAAAGAATGGAAATTTATTGGAAAGAATAAAGATACTCATAATTTCCATTTATTCTCATATTCTTTTTTAGAACAGCCCCGTCATAGTTCAAGTCTGGGAAGAAAATGGAACTTATCATGAAGAAGTTCAAAATTCACTTTATTGACATAAGCTCAACGTCCCAAGAAACGAAAATGTAAGATGTTCTCCTGACTGGACCGTTAATGAAATAGTCTAAGTAAGATTATTTGGGGAATAATTTATACTGATTGGAGCATAAAATATCTTAGAACGATATGAACCTCGTTTGTAGAGATTAAAAAAATTAGGATTGCTCAACTTTATTTTTATATTTTAATGGAATAGAGGAAGTACTCAAACTTACATTTACTTCTCAAGATATCTGAAATGAAATACCACACAAAACCTCAAAATCGAATATGCAACCAAAAAATTCTGACTTGATTCTAGTCTTCAAAACTTTCAATAACGTGTCACGTTTACTGGAGCAACTGTGTGTTATCGATATCCTTATAGTCGCGCCCAAAGTTTCTCTGACACAATGAGAGTAAATGCAGAATCAACTTAGTTTTGCTATGATTATAAAGATTCTTTTTCTTTCACTCTCTTTTCCTCAATTACAAATCTTTACAACTGAAAGTCATGCAACCATAAAGGAAAACACAATTTCCGGCCAGAAGAGGAACACATTTTTACTCTGCTAATATCTGAACTGAGGGCCTCCATTTTTCCAAACAACTGCTCTAGCGACTGAGCTACGAGGGAGGATCTAGCGAACCTTTTCTAACAAACATGTATGGGTACTTCTCCGTGCGAGTGCAAATTTGAGTCCCAGCTGGATATTTTGCATTGAAACTAAGATAAGCTTACTGAATACTTCTTCTTCCGAACATTCAATGGATATTTTATGAATCGATGAACAAAAATCAATTCTATTGCTTAGGAGCGTGTGGAGATGCCGTAAAAGATCGAAATGTCAGACCCCCCTCGCGACCCAGGCACCGATAACCGTGTGACGGACCTTTCTCTTGCTCTACATAAAAATTTTTGAAATGCCTATATGTCTTCTCAACTGTTTTAGGATGCCGGGATATCGATTCTGCGTTTACGCAGACCTGAATGAACTTTGACCCTATATTTTCTATCCTGCATGAAAGTTCAAATAGCGTGCTCTCTGTGAAGCAGAGAAGTGGCACGATCGATATCTACACGAATATCGATAAAACACATACTTCGAGCTATTGCTACCATAAATTCCGGTAACAGAATTTGAAATTGTGTATGAGCGGAAATGCGATCTGTTGAAAATTCATGTAATTCCAATGTAGAAAAATGGTTTCACGTCATTAGGACATGATGGAAATATGCGATGAAGAAAACGATTTGAAAATATTATTTAAAAGTTTCCTTGTGCTTCCAAAGTTTCGCGTTGGATAATTTATCGGAGTTTATAAAGTCAATAACTGTCAAATAAACGTTAACTTTTACTGTGTACCTTTCTTGCTGTAAGAGGATTGCACTCATCTGCTAATTTTATTACTTTGGACTCACATTATCGGGCCTGACAATAAGAATTTTGGACGGTCATCTACATGTGCAAGTCTACTGCCAAAGCGTCACGGCCTTCACCGGATAAGTAATTTATGGCCTCCCTAAGTCTAAAGACAGACAACAGTACATCAAATGAGGAAATATGAAATCATCTAGTATCAGTGTCATGAATGGTGTTTCATATAGCTCGGTTTTAGGACCACTCATGTACAATGTGCAAATTAATGATATTGTTAAAGTTGTTACTAAATGTGCCTCCACCAGACAACCTCCTGCCAATGCTTCCTCTCTTTATAAATTTAGGGGACCTAGTCTGTTGATGCAGACGGACATTAGTGTCGATTTTAATGGCCTTCAAGTAACGCAGTATGGGCAGAAGGCTGCACACAAGGAAAATACAAAATCCTGTATTACAGATGTCTCCAAGCTGTTTGGAACGGTCTTTTCTTCCACAGAAGACATAATCTATTTGAAAAGATGTACCGAACGGACTCCTAGAGGATACAGCCTTGCTCTCGCATCCGGGGCTCTGTGAGGGTGGACAATCCCTTCCCTAGATACTCGTGGGAATAATTATGGAAACAAACAACTCAAATCCAATTATGAATGTGGTTCAAAATGATCGAACGCGCAGAGCACCTGACAATGAGGTGTGTACCGTCGCAAACCGTACAGATCCTCTTCTGACAATCATCAAGAATCGAGAAATGATTGGGAAAGGAGCGCTCCTCTACAAAGCCGTAGGGCAGGCGGCTTGTATCCTTGGCCTAGATTTCAACATCAGAAGTGAGGATAGAACATTGCTCCATCAGGTTTCCTTACTTCTAACAGCACAGGTGAAGGAAGCGGAGGTTAAAAACTTCCTAAAACAACATAGAGACAAGGTGAAGCAAGGAAACTCCTACAAAATTATATAAGATCAATGCATGTCACGTAAGTCAACGTTTGCTTTCCTTAAATCATCTGGACTTAATTCAGGCACTTGGAGTTTCATTTTTGTGTCAGGAAGGTGTCATTTCCACCTCAGCATACCGTAGCCACATTTGACGTCGAGAAGTTTCCGGCCATTGGTGCAGGGCATATCATAAACGTCATGAGCTCCTTTGGCGCATTCTGTCCAATTGTCCTATTTACGCTGAAATGACGTGCTCCTTGCAAACGGAAACAAAGTACGTTCGTGAACGAATTCTCGGCCCTGAACGCCTACAATATCACAGTCGAGGGAATAAAAAAAAGGAGAGGCATGAAGACCTCAAAGAGCCGCTACAACAACTCTTCTAAGTATATTCGGTTAAAATACTTGTCCTTATTATCAAAGCTCTCCTTTTACTGGTTAGTAACCTTCGCGCTATTTCCGTGCGCAAGAAAGAAGCAATGGCACTTGCCAAATGGAGGCTGAGAGCAGTCATCCTCAGTTCACTATGTGCCCTAAAGACACAAGAGAGTTTCGCCGGTCCTTCATTGTTATTCCATCGTGCTATGTTGTCACCAATCTCACGGTCGCGGTCGTGAGACGAGGCCATAGGTGTAGTTCACCGCGGTTCTACTTCAAATTCGTGGGAATTTGGCGGTGACACCTCTATGGTATCTCGAAAAAAAAAGTAGGATATTTTGAACTTTCGGATATTTCCTCAAAATACCCTTCAATCAGAACATAAAATTTACTTTCAAATTTAAAGTGAATACAAAGTATTAAGAAGGCTTTACTCATTTTTCTATATTTCAATTACATTGAAAGTTTCAAATAAGTTGCGCGAGTTCTAAATAATGATTGGTTTCGATTCTTTCCTCTGCAAAATCATGTTCCCGTCAAATGACATCGATTGCCACGTTAGCACCTCTACATTTAGAAATTTCGTGGAAAAGAAATAACCCTGACACATGGGAATTACTCTATATTTCTAGTAATTTTAAGAGTTAAAAAATAGATTTAGGTAGGTTTAGTTTCAAAGTAAGCTTTTTTCAGGACTGTTGGTTTTTATAAGGAATGCATTCTCAAAGAAATGTTTTAAATTGTTAAACATAATAATAACATTAACACAGGTTGCGGCACCATTTTCTTGAATAAAGTGTACCATCATCTAATTTTTCTTGCGGCAGAAAGGTATATCGAAATTTCATGTGAACGAATTTTCCCTTCAGAAAAAGCTTTTTAGACTAGTAGATTGATAAACGTCCGAACAGTAGCAAAACCCGAATCTAGTTAAGCCATTCGAAAACACATTCGAGAACATTGAATATAAACTATTTATTGAAGCTTACTCTTATCAGCCCAAGCATTCACGTCGAATCCCCCGTTCTCAAAAAGCCAGTTGATACCAACGACGCTTCCCGTGAGTCGATCATCCAAGCTTTTCAATTTTTCTCCTCGCTCCCCTCGATGTTTCTCTTTTTGTCTATCGCCTTCAGGAAGCTCTAAACTGCTCTGACTTACGTTACTGGACCTCCTTCTACTACCAGCGTCAGGATCTTCCAGCAAAGCATCGCGAGAAGTTGCTGAGTTGGTATCGATTGCTGTATCACCAATGAACCTAACGTTAGAAAGGTTGATGTTAAATGGGTATCATATAATTTTTAAACAGATTGGAAATAATTTTTTCTATTCCATATAATATTTCAATTTAATCAGCAAGATCAATCCTAGACTTAAAAGATTATTGCATTTCAAAAATTGAGAAGTTTCTATTTCCTCAACGTTAAAAATATTGATGAATCTGTATGCATTATAACCTCATTTTTGTATGCAGGCCTGTTAAATTCATCTATCGATTCGTCTCATTAGAACGCATGAATTAGTCATAAAAATATGAGTAGATTCTCAAAGCGAGGATAGGTTTCCTCTTACAAAAGTTAGAAAAATATACGAATTTGTATAGATAATAGCTGCATATGATCATAGAGTACCTTCGAATATATAAATTGATTTATGTTGTTCAAATGCAAAAATTTGGTCCGTATTATGACGCTATTCCTAATATTTAGGAAACATTTACTTATGGACGAGAAAGCAAAAAGTTCAAACATTCTTAAAAGTGAATATTTCTGTATAGAGATCGTTCTGAACATTTAATGAAGTTAAATTGAATAGTTAACAGAACGTCTTTGAAAAAATTCGGGTTGCAGAGCCTAGTATTGCTGCCAATACTATTATCAAAAATTTTTTATTCGAATTTTCCCAATTCATTCACAATATTTATTAAATTAACCTAAACGGTTTTTTATTAGAAAGAATTCATCCAATTGAGAACTACGTAAGAATGAGTCAGGTAGTACCGGAAACTTAGGCTGTTTTCGCAAAACTTAGTTCTTTCAGTCGGTTCTTTGAGAACACGGTATCCAAATATTGCGCAGGTGTATAAGATATATCCCCTCTGGGTGAGTTCGGTTTTACAAGTACTTTAAGGTTCCTACAGTCGGTTCTTTGAAGACAAGACATCTTACCCTTGCACCAAGTTTTTCTCATACATCTCCTACACGGAAGTTAAGTTTTACTAGTACTTGAGGATTCTTGCAGTGATTTCCTCGAGTACAAGACATCAAATACGTGCACCAGTTGTATACGATACATCCTGTCCAGGAAATTTTGGATTTACCAGTACTTCATGATTCTCGCAATCTTTTCGGAATCCCCTGAAGGGATGTACAATATAAACCTCGTACAGAGGCCTATTTCATAAAACCTTCAGGTCACAATTCACGAGTACAAGTCCAGTAACTTTTCGCTTGTATTATTAGTGTGCGTTTCACAAAGGCGATGGTACTTTTTACACGTTACAAGTACGGCGACTCCTTTTACAAGTGATATCGCGCAGTTTTACAAACGTTTTGTTCCATAAAGCTTATGGCTTGTGAGTAGCACTTGTAATTTGTAGAAAAATTTCTGAGGGTCTTTGTTGATTTGTGGAAGTGGTAGAAGTGAATACAAGTTACCTTTAAAGGAACTTTACTCCAAATTGATGGCCACTAAAATTGGTTTATGCATTAATTAAATAACTACTGGTTTGAGTAAGGATATAATTATCGGTTATACTGAACTTAGCAAACCTTAATATGCGTGAACAGAAGTGCATATATTTGAGGTTAGAAAAGGTTAGACAGCGTTGCCTGTGAACATATTCTTATCATTTGTCATCTGATTGATACATCGACTGATTCAGTAAGAGAGCCTTTTTTCTTTTGTTGAATCGGGTGCAAAAGCACCAAAAAGTATTTCTTTGGCATCGCGTATCTTCTGCAAGACACTTATCTTCTTGGCATTTTTTATTTGCTTCAACGCCATGGACTGTATGCATCATTTGCAGGAATGAATCGCTGACACAACAATGCGCACAGTCAACAAAACTTGGAGGTTAACATCTAATATAAGGTGAGTGCGCGTGCGCGCACTTGTGAAAGCGCTTGTAACTTGAAGGAGATATCAATTGTAATTACAAGTAGACCAAAGACTCTTGTGAAACACAAAATACAAGTGCTTGTAATTACAAGCTAGTAACTTACTAACTTGTAACTTGTAGACTTGTAATTTTTATGAGATAGGCCCCAGGTGTTGAATTTCGTAGCCTTAAGGATCCGACTATAGGATCCAAAAAGTACAATGTGTATAAGATACACCCGGTGCAAAGGTTGTATTTGGTTTCATTGAGTGGCAGACTTCATCAACTCTGAAGTAAAATCAAACTTTCCCGGAGAGCATTCACTATATACACCTTGTGCAAGGGTTAGTCTTGGCATCCTTGAGGAACCGACTATAGGAACCCTGGAACGCTTGTAAGTCCAAGCTTCTCAGAGGAGATGTACAACTGGTACAAGAGTTGGATGTCATCGACGTTCCGCGTAGAAGATGTATTATATACACCGTGAGCAAAGTCGTGTCTTTGAGGAACCGACTACGGGAATCCTAAGGTGCCTGCAAATGTAGGCTTTCCCTGAAAAGATGTCTTATATACACCAACTAACAATTATCGCACTATTTAGAACTTTATAT
>WSXT02097482.1:0-11541 GCA_011762715.2 Neuroterus valhalla
CCCAAACATATTTTTCGAAGAAAAATATATTCTACAGAAAATCAATCATACAGAAATGATTTTAACAAGAAAATTTTCCTTCACGAAATATTTCTCACAAAGAAATAAATAGTAAGTATTTCACAATATAGCATCTAACATTTTTTCTACACTTAATATTTCCTGCACAAAATTCTTCTTATGCAAATTATTTTCACAAGCAGATTTTCCACAGAATTCTCCCTACACAGAAATAAATAGTGAGTTCTTCAAAATATCACGTCTAATATTTTTCCTACACAAAACATTCCGTACAAAGAATTTTCGGCACATAAAATGTTTCCTAGACATAATTTTTCCTTGAAAACATATTTTCCACACGAAATTTTCCCTTAAAAAATTATTTGGCACACGAAATTTTTCCTACAAAATTTATTTTTCACTAACGTTTTTTTCTACACAAAATATATCCCACAGACTATTTATTCTACAGAAATTATTTTCACAAAAAAATTTCCTACACTAAATCTTTCCTACACAAATTATTTTCCACGAACATTTTCTCCTACACAAAATATATTACACAGAAAATTTTTGCTACACAAATTATTTTCACAAAAAAATTTTTATCACTGCTCGAATATTATTCCTGCTTTAATTTACAAGAACGAATTATCGCCACACAAAATTAATTTCACACAAAATTAATTTTACACAGAATCAGCTTTTCTCACTAAATATTGTTCCTACTCCTTATGGATATCGTCCACCTCTGCTCACTTTATAGTTCTAAATGATTTTGAAAAGTCTCCAATTCTTACAAAACTGTAAACAAATAAAAGCTTAGGACCTGTTTTCAAAAGAAATTTTATCTCGATCTTTGGTCTCATACAAATTTTTTAATACAAACTTTCTCAGAATCAAATACAGCTTGGATTGTAGAATTAATTTTGTATGGAGAAAATTTTGTGCAGGAATTATTTTGTGGAACTTGAATTTTGTGTACGAAAAATATAATAGTGTTTGATTTTGTGTAGGAGAAGGTTTTGTGTAGGAATAAATTCGTGCAGGATAAAAATAGTCAGTACACTTCGTGTAGAAGACATCTTGTGTAGGAAAAGTTTGTGCAGCAACTGTCGCGATCCCTGAAAATATATCAAATCTTTCAAACTGGCCCAAAATAATTAGAACTCCCTTGAAGTATTTTCAAAAATGAAATAAAAGATGAATAAATAATGATGATCTCAGTTATTCATTATAATTTTTTATCAAAGTTTCTTTTCTCAAATTGGTTGTAATAATCAAAAAGTTTTGTTTCAAAATTCATGAATTGAGTTCAACATAAGGTATTTTAGATGTTGACTGTTTATCTAGAACATCTTTAACTTTTTTCCGAAACTAGAAAGAGAAGCATTGCATCTTCTTATAGAAGCTTCATACATTTCTTCCCAGAGAAGAAATACGGATAATAATGATATACATAATAATGTTATAAATATTTCCTTATTGTTCAAATATGCAATTTATCATTCTTTTGGGAAATTTGAAGAAGTTCTTTTAAATGAAACCGATAGGCCTAATACAAAGCCACTGTACGCGTCCTCAGGTTGCGAACAGAGGGTCTCTGGCCGAAGGTTCCTGCTGAATATGGTCACAAAAGCTAATAAGCAGTCGCGGACGAATGTCCTGTGGCGCATATTATCGAATAGTCCTATTCACGCATGAACAGCGTATGTATAGAGACACAATGCGGCTTTGAGAGTAATTTACCATAACCTACATGTTCAAAAATTCTATATTACTTTCAAAATTTGTATCGATACTCTTATTGAAACCGGCAAACTTGATCTATAATTATACGAAAAAACTCAAATCCTTCTTGAAATCGAATAATTTTCGTTTCAAGAACCCAATTCCAAAGATTAGCTACCAGTACAACCCAAAGCTGCTGAAAATGTTAAATACACCTTGAAACCCAATAATCCTTTATTGGGAAAAGCCATGATTTGCGACAAAATAAACTGATACGATATGACAAAAAATTGTTGAAAATGATAGATCCCTTTCGGAATCTCATGATTTTTATTGAGGAGGAAACGATTATTAGTGAAAATATGAACATAACCCCAAATCGTTAGAAAAAATCTTCGATACTTTTAGTGAAAGCCACTAGCTTATCCTATGAATCTACAAAAATTATTACTAAATGATGGAGAATCATCAACAAAGGGTAATGATTCTTGATTGGAAACAGCAATAATATTCAACGAAAAATAGGGATCTATCATACCGTTGGCATAACCTTAAATTGTTCAAAAATTTGAGATCCCTTTTGAATACTGTATTGATATTCTTACAGAAACCGGCTAGCTTGGCCTATGGCTGGTTTCAATAAAAATATTGATATGGATATTGAAAAGGATCCGAGATTTGAGGACAGTTTCAGGTTATGTTAAAAATTCTACAAATAATGGTTTTTCTTCATTGGGAATCATTAAATTTCAAAGTAGTTTTTCAGTTCTCTAGAGTTTTATCTCATGTTATAATAATGTTTCTAGTTGAATATTATTGCCTTTTTAAATTAATAATTATGACAATTTGAAGAAAATTGATCATTTTGCAACAGTCAAGGGTTTTATTGATGTGTTTTATCTGGAATTCGGTTTTTCAAAAGAGAATTATTGAATTTTGGGAGGTACAGTTTTCTGTATGTGTATAGATCATTTTATCCGGTTTCAATAAAAATATCGATACAAATTTGGGAAGAGATCTAAAAATTTCCTAACAATTCGAGGTTATGTTGACATTTTCACTAATAATCGTGTATTTCTCGATGGAAATCATTAGTTCGTCAAGAAGATTTACAATTCTTAAAAATTTTCCATAATTTCATATCAGCATTTATTTTTGGTAATCATTGCCTTTTTTAATTAGGAATTATTAGATATCGAAGGAAGTTCACCATTTACCACAGTTTTAGGTTACATTGGTGGGCTCCATCAAAAATTAGGGTTTCTGAAAGAAGATTATTATATTTCGATAACAATTCGAATATGTTGTATATTTATAGGGTAAGCTAGCGGGTTCCAACAGAAATATCGATATAGATTTCGGAAAAGATTTAAAATTTCGACACAATTCGAGGTTATGTTGATGTTTTGACCGACAATCGGTTTTTATCAACGAAAAGTTATTTTACATGTAAACTTCTGAACTTGTCTTATATATTCCAAAAAAGATCGGAAGAAAATCTCTTTCATTGAAGAAAATTATAAACAGTGGCGTAGCTAGAAAAGTGGAGGCCCCTCTGAAATATTTTCAGGAGGCCTCTTTGAGAAAAAGTGCGGATCATGTAATACTGAGTACTGTCCATTTTGATAAAAAGGCTGAATAATAAATCGCATTGTCATGTATTTTCAAATATTAGTATTTTCAAGAAAATTTTGAAATAAAAGCAAATCTTAATGAAATTTCATAAACTATGGAAACACATAATAATACAAATAAACCGATTCAGAAAATTGCGTATAGTTAGAAAGTCTCGATTGATTCAGTTCAACTACTTCATCTAAAATTAAAATCAATTCAAGTTTGAATATTAACTGTGTGTTAAATTTTTCTTTGAGAATGTACCTCCTTCGATCAGAAATTTAACGTTAAAAGTGAATCAACTTCTTTAAAAATAAATTTTTCCAATTAAAATTTGATTTTTTCAACAATTTTCCCAAGATTTTCTTTGTTCTGGACTAGAAAATCTCTTCCGATTGAAAAAATGATCTTCCCAGATAATTTATCTTCGAAGTTCTCTCGATCTGTCAATTTTTTCCGGATGAAAATAATTTTTGTATCCTGCTATGAATTCTCTTTTTTTGTAGAAATATAATCTGTATGCAAACTTTCAGGCAGCCTTCTATAGTAAGAGTCCGAACCAATATTGAAGAAAAGTAATTCCAAAGAATATGCTCCTCTCTGTTTAATTGATTGCTAAGGAAAATTCAGTGGTGGTAGTTATAAATTAGGTTATGTCTTGTTCTTGAATAAATGGACACACGAGCATGACCAAATAGTAATTATATTTTTACAGATACCTCTACTGAGCGAATAGTACAATTTTAAGGATACAAATTTGAATTTCATCGTAGGATCAGTTTCGCGCATGCGTAATGAGTGTTCCTTACTTCACTTTTTTTGAAAACTCAAAAAAAAAGAAAGTTGGATATTTACAGCCATCGTGGGCTTCAATCCTTGCAATCAAATACATGCATCAACCGGACTCTCACACAGTCAAGAACTCAAGCATCGTTGGAAAGTAGATTATCCGTTTATGCATCCTGTGTAACAGCATACCTGTCGTACACCAAAGCATCGCTGGGTTGCAAATATAACTGATTCTTTTTGAGCCTGTAGCGTAGCAACCAGTCATGCATTATACCAAATGAAGAAGCATCGATGTGTGTTACAGCTACTCTACTCTTATCAGGTTGAATTGCCACACTCATCTGAGACCGTGCCAAGATGTTCTATAAGGTTCGATTTTTTATCGGGTTTTATAAGGAATTTGAGGTATTGGTTGATATTGCAGGATTTTACATCCTTCTCATTTCGATTAACATTGGATAAATAAGCATTTTACTTTCAAGTTACATTAGGTAGAAGTTTCTAGAAGATTCGGGGAATTTCTTGGCCAACTTTGTTTTCAGTAGTTTCTAGATCTCAGAGGGGAATCCCCGTACCGGCTAGCGCCATCCACACACATGGAGCTTGTAACTGACTTAGTCTGTATTGCAGGAACCAAACTTATTGGCTGACTCAAAAATACAGTGCAGGGATCGACCGCACTGACTGGCGGTAGAACAGGAAATTTAGGTTATTTTTATGAATAATTGGACATTTTTGTAGAATATTTATCATTTTTCAACAGCCTCAGGTTATGTTGGTGTTTTTTATCCTAAATGAGAGTTTCCAATGGAAAATTATCATATTTAGAACGAATCACTTTTAATTTAAAACTCCAGTGGATCTTTCCGGTATAAAATCCTTCATTCGAAATAATTTTATCGAAATAACTTATCTAATTGTTTAGGTTTTTGAAACTGAGTTTAGAATTCACGCATATTATTGAAAATCCATCTCCTGAGGTAGGAAGAAGATCTTCTCAGTCAAAACTTGCTCCTTTTGGTTGAGAAGTCTTTTTTTCTGTAAAAACTCATATCTTTGGTTAGAAATTCATTGACTCAATGAAATTTTTTCTTCAGGGATTCCTTTATTTGTTCGAAAATAATTTTTTCAACTGAAAATCTTACTATTCTACTTATGGGTAGAAAACTATTTTCTCACTTGGTTAGAGAGTTATAAACTAATTTGAGGATCATTTTTTCGGTTTAAAATGTACCTTCCGTAGTTGAAATTTCATGGATTCTGTTTAAAGTCTGACTTTTCAGCTACATTGATATTCAAATTAAGATAAGTAGTATTGCTGTCACTATGGAGCACTGGAGTTCAGGGCAAGGGGTATGCAAGGAGGGGTGAGAATCTGTCTCTCCAAATTGACAGCAAAACTACTGAGATAGGTCCATCACTTGAATTTAAAATGCATTTCACTGGTTCAAAGTTCAACTATTTTGTTGAGTATTTGTCTTATTTCCGTTGATCACTGATTTTTTGAACTGCGAATTCAAGTATCTCATTTTTGACGAAAAATTGATCTGATCGGAAAGAAAATTCAACTTTCTTTCCAAAAATTCGTCTTTTTGGTAAAAAAAATAGTTTCATTTCATCTGAATTGGTGTGATTTTCCGGTTGAAAATGAATTTCTCCTCAATTTGGAATTTCACTCCCTAGTTTTCTCCTGCAAAAAGAATTACGAGAAAATCATATTGTGAATCAGGTTTAAAGCTAACCATGAATAGTTTTTCTTGAAGTAATTTTCCTATAACTGCTGAAATCTATATCAAAAATCAATTCAGAATCGTGGAAATTTTTTTCGGGTAGGAATGCACCTTTCGTAGTTGAAATTTGATGAATTCTGTTCAGAGTCTGACTTTTAAGCTACAATTATATTTATTTGGAGATAAGCAGTATTGCTATCACTATGGAGAGACAGAATCCTGCTCTTTCCCGCATTCTTCCTGACTTTTAACAAAGGTGCCAGCTCCTCCCATCCCGCAGGGTTAGGGGAAGGGGGCTGGAACCAGAGTTCAAGGCGAGGGGTATGCGGGGAGGGGTTGGGATTTGTCTCTCCATTGTGACAGCAATACTACTAAAATAGGACCATCACTTGAATTCAAAATAAATTCCACTGGTTCAAAGTTCAACTATTTTGTTGAAAATTTTCATCCATTTCGTTGATCACTAATTTTTTGAACTGCGAATTCAATTATTTCATTTTTGACGGAAAAAATTGATCTTTTTGGATAGGAAATTCAACTTTCATTCCAATAATTTATCTTTTCAGTAAAAAAAAAATTCCATTTCTTTCGAATTGATGTGATTTTCGGGTCAAAAATGAATTTTTTCTCAATTGGAAATTATATCATTATTATTGTGAATCAGATTTAACGGTTTCGATTAATAGTTTTTTTTAGGTAACTTTCCTATCACTGCTTAAATTCACAACAAAAATCGATTTGGAATCGTGGGAAAATGCATTAACAAAAGATTTATATATCTGAAAATAGTTTTCCTCCTATAAACGTATAAAATTAATGTAATAATATCCATGTATAAAAACAAAACCAACAATGTTGAACCATAATTATTGTAGTACTATAATTCGATCCTGCTAACCTAAAATCACCCAATTTTGTAATAACTTCAAGGATAATGAATCTTATATATATCAAAGCGCTGTAACCGGTTTATACCGGATTTTACCGGATTTCCATTTCAATTCTGAGATATTGAACTTGACATTCAATATTCTGACATTCAATAACTAAAATGAATTCGTCCATAAGCGAACTTTCGAATAATAAATGGTATAACTTATTGAAAAAATATTGCAATTACACAATCGGAAAATTGTTCCATTCAGAAGGAGTTACAATAACTCTGTCTCATATTATACATGGAAATAATAAGTTTTCTAGGAATAACCACAACATATCTTGGGAACATTTTTGAATGAAGTTAAAGCAATCATTTACCGTCACATTAGGTTTGAAAGGAAAATGTCAAATTCAAAAAGTGTAACAATACACATTCCTGAGAAAGTTGAAAAAAAAAAAATGTTTTTACTCATAAATGATGCCGAGTTATGACCCACAAAAGTAAACCTATTTTCTTCAAGAAAGAGACTGAAAAATCAGATTTTTCACATTAACTTCGGAACCTGTCAATTCAAACAAAAAACTGAAGATATAAAATGGAGAAGAAGCGATTTAAAATAGTTCCAGAAAAAGAAAAGTGACCTGGCCCAAATAGATCGTGAGTTATAACCTCCAAAACATTACCACTTTTTCCTACTTTTTGGAGCAAATTACTCGCATAACAAATGTTCATCAGGGCCAGTTCATTGATTGTTTTTAGAATTATTTGAAATTACGCTTCATCTAAATTATAGTAAGGAAGTTTCTTCGTTCAGTTTACAGGTTTCGAATTACAAATACAAAATTTGGAATTTGATTGTGCAGCCTCTTCCTTTAAAAAAATCGGGTTACTTTCAAAGGTATGACTTGGAACCTGTTACAGGTAGAAAAAAGTTTTTTTTCGAACTTTCTCATAATTATGTTTGGTTCAATTTTGCTGTGAAATTTATTTCTGAAATGCAAAAGGATGGGCAATTTCCTACGCACGGACAATTTTTAGAACTTTTTTCAAAAATGTTTTTTGGGACACACAGTGGAACAGAATGCACTTTTTCTGTTCAAAAATGTCCAGAGCCGTCGATTTGGGCCCGATTTTCAATTATTGGAATTCCGATTAATATTTTCAAATTATCAATAATTATATTGATCTGAACTTCCGTTCTCTTTATTCGTTTATGTTCTATGGAATTAGTGAATTTTTCGCTTTTTCAATTTTTTCCGTTTCTATAACCACTAAGGTTAATTTTATGCCATCTCAAATTAATACATGTAGACTCTCAGAATAAAAATAATTCGCTCATTGATCAATCCAAATGTTATAGATGAATTTTTTAAACAAATGGTCGAATATTCTCATAATCGGTGAAGAGAACACTTTTCTTGCTAAAATTGCTATTTTTCGAAGTAAGAATGCCATACGATCACGAAAATTATTGAAAAATTCACAATTGTGATTGTTATAAACAATTCTTAGCCCAAAACATTCAGATCTTAGGTTAATTTACATTCGAATTTCATTCGGTCGACGAATGGGCCACACATATAACTGAAAATAATACATCTTCAATAATATTTTTATTATATATCAATCAGAATTTTTATGAACAAATCATAATAAACACGCAAAAAAATGTTACATTTCACTAAATATTTTCAAAATTATATTTTTTTTTAGAATATCTTCATTTATTCTAACGTTGGAAGAAAATTTGAATTTGAAGTCACATTACTATTGAATATTTGGTCACAATAATTATTTTTAACAGCAGTTGTTGTTAACTTTTTATCATTAAAATAACAGGGATTAATTTGTACAATAGTGAAAAACACTTTTAGTGCAAAAAACATTAATTTCCTACGTCGGAGGCCCGCAATTTCGAATTTGTTCATATAATTTGTTCATTAAAATTCTATTCATTATATTTTACCAAATTTAATCATAGATAAAAATATCATCACTTTTGAATTCATCACTTTTGAAAATATCTGTAGCCGATTTGTCAATTAAATGGAAGGAAAATTTGAGAAAAAAAATCAAAATTATATGTTCTGCTATAAAAACTGTTTCTAATAATTATTTTGTTTACTTCTTGATTATATTTTATTAAATATTATTTCTACATTTATGAAAAATAGTTTAGAGAAAATTGATTTTTTCACAGAAAATCAAGAACTTTCGCGAATTCGTTTGGAAAGCTCGTTTATAACAATGAAATTTATTATTCAACAAATTATTTGTATTTCACGAATTATCTTCCATTGATTTGAGACAATCCAAGTTTTATCCGAGCAGTTACGGAAGCAGAAAAAATTCTCCAGTAGAAAATTACTTTTGACCTGATTTCAAAACTACTAGATGTGTTTTCCGCAATTATTCAAATGCTTCCTTAAATTTTGGAAAGATCATAAAAACTTTGAAAAATTGCCTCCAAAAAATACAAATCCTTATTCGGCAATTTTGGACATATCCTGGAATTTTATTTATTATTATTGAAACTTTTTTATTGTAATTTTATTTACTATCATTTTTTTCATTTATTCTCATTGAATAGATTTTTTATAATGAAGAATGATAAAACAATTTCTAGGAAATATTGAGAAGAAAGTTTATCATCTTGGAACCTTCAAAAATTCACGAAAAGCTTCTAAATTTCATTTCAAAATCTTTAAAAATCTGTACTTTGTTTACAGTCTGGGAAGATCTTTCCGAATTTCAAGATATTTTTTTAATACTTCCAAAACTTCTGAATAAATTTAGGAAATATTCAAACTCTTTTGATATTTTGGGGGAAAATGTTAGGAAATTGAAAAAATTGTCCCAAGATTTCCCAGATTTTCCCCAAAAATTATCGTATTCTTATTTCAAAAATTGTATTTATTCAAAATAAATTTTTCCAATTGTTGGAATTTGGCGCTTGCCTTCTGAAAATTGTCCTGCGAGAAAATCCCAGAAATATAAAATTTTCCAATTCTGAAAATTATTTCCTAAAAGAAATTTGTTTATTAAAATTAGTGTGATTCAGTACTATTAGCAAATACAAATTTTTCAGCATATTCATATTTATTCGGAATTGTTATCGATTAGGATACCAAATAATTGTATTATTGATGCATAAACATCATCGAATGAAAACCATTTTTTTCATTGTTGTGATTCGGAAATTTTCTGACGGGAATTTTCCAATTCGGTGATATCACAAAATGTCGATAATTTTATTATTCAGAAATTCCACAATTCGTTAATTTTATAATTATTAGTTTGTCAGGTAATTTATTAGTTAACATTTTTCCATTTCGAGATTTACACTTAATTAGGCATTTCATCATTTCCGCAGTCCTGGATATTTATATTTTTTGGGAATTTCGCAGACTCGAGAAATATTTTTTTCTGAATTTTTCAGTTGTCACAAAAATTTTGTCAATGCGAGTATTTCATTATTGTATTTTTGATACATGAATCATGTTTCTATCAAGGAAATTTTCCATAACTTTGTTATCCTGCAATTTTATGGCAGTGGTTTTCAATTCAAGGAATTTTGAAATTTGGGGTTTTTATTTTTCATTTATTTGGGAATATTTTTTTATCGATGGGAAAATATTATTTCCTATATTTTGTTAAGTTACACTCAGTATTTTAATAATTCAAGCATTGTGTAAATTTCCGGAAAAAATTTCGAATTTAGAAGATTACATTTTCTCAAATTGTTATTACAAATTTGAACAACTATTTGAAAGAAATATTCGAATAATGACACGACTGATTACCCTCGAAAAAGGAAATTCCCGACACTGTCCGGCAATTTTTTTTCGGAATTTTCTTTTATTCTGGAATTTTCCATTCCACTAATATTTTATGTAATCAGGAACTTTATCATTCCAGACTGTTTCTATTTCGAGTACTTCCTCTCCCGAGAATTTCACTGTGTCGCAAATTCTTCTAAAAATTAAATTTAATTATCAAAAACACTATAACTGAACATGTTGAAAGCTGGAAATCTTTTGAACAATTTTCAATATATATTTTTTCTAATAATTTTTCAAAATAAAAATGAAATAAAAAAAAAGGAGAAATTTTTAATATGTAGTTCTTTCAGATAAAAAAAATTTCCATTGATCGAAATATCAAATAATTTGATTATAAATGAACAAATATTATCGATTGAAGAATGTCCGGATGTCGGATATTTTATATTCTGGCAATTTTCTATCAGCAATTTGTTTACTGCTGGAATTCACAATCCGGTAATATTGTGAACAGTCGGGAATTTTATTATTCGGGAATTATTTCAATTCGGGAAGGAGAAGAATAAATATTGAACAAAATTTTTATTTGAAAATGTGCAGAGGATATAAGAGAAGATATTTTTTTATGATTCGAAAGAAAACACCATTTTCAACCCAGGTTATTTTTATTTTTGAAAGAGAATAACAATAAATAAATGTAATCAATGTTTCGATCGCTGAATATTTGCTCAATAGTTTTTGCCAAGTTTTTCTTTAAGTTTCGAGGACAATAGTTTTTTTCAAAAACGATGAAATTTTTCTTAAATTCTAAATAAATGAATATATATGTTAATATTATTATTTTTGTTATTCCATACCAAAAAAATTTCCCTTGATCTTAATGCTAAAAAATTTTCAAGTTTTTCTTCAAGTTTCAAGAACAATAGATTTCATTTCAGATACTGTGAAAATTTTTTTAATGATTCTAAATTATTAAATATGTTATCTTCAAATTGTTATTCCACATCCAAGA
>WSXT02097493.1:0-11540 GCA_011762715.2 Neuroterus valhalla
TGTGAATAAGGTATGACATAGAATTTGAGGCATTGAAGCTCTGGCAAGCTTGTAGCACACTTTTCGAGTCTGAAAAATAACCGAATATGGTATTTGATTATCCAATATATGCTGAATTGACTCGCTGATCGCCCATGCTTCCGCTGTAAAGATAGAGGCATGTTCAGAAATATTCATTTTGATTTTAAGATTTAGTTGCGGAGAGTAATTAGCTACTCCAACGAATAAATCCTCAAATTTTGAACCATCTGTGTAGAATTGGATAGCGTTTGCAATTTTTTCCCCTATGAAGAATTGTTGCTATTCTGAATCACCAAACATATACTAATATCAATTATTGGTTGAAAGAACTTTAATGGATAAGAGCTTAGGTAATTTAATGGGGTAGATGAATTCAGGATTCTATCTTTATAACCCTTGAGTTTATAATATGATTTAAGCAAGAAGAAATTCTTGTCCAGATTAAATAGCGTCAAGCCATTTTTGGTTATGAAAAACAAATTATTAAGAATAGAATGAACTGGATGATTCGCCGTAAGAAATTTTTTTATTAAACATTTATCTGATAACACTTGAAATCTGGACTTAACAGGAAGTTCTTTAAGTTCCGCCTGCATGACAATTATTGGCGTGGAAATGCGGTATCTTTCGATAACACGTAAGAATCTATTGTGTAGTTTGTTAATTTGCCTGAAATAATTGTCACCACTGCATTTTGATTAGGCATGGCATCCATAATCTATTGAGCTTCTCCCCAGAGAGCGAAATATCAATTGGAGAACTTGAGGGTGAGAACCTCACCATGTCCCGCATAGGCACTTCAAAATATTAATAACCTGATTTCCTCTGTTAAGTATTTTCGTGAAGTGTAGGTCCAAAGGTAATGTACAATGAAAAAGAACACCTAAGAAAGTAGCTGACTCAGATGGATTGATAGTCTGTTCATCCAACAAAATACGTGTATTTTCTGGTATATTTTTGATGGGAATTGGAAAGATAACTAGTTTCGATTTCTCAGCAGAGATAGTCTTCTCTGTTTTAAAAATGCATTAAGACTATTGAGGCTTTGTTGGAGGACCGTAATACATTCTTCCAAATTATGTGACGTAAAATAGAGAACTATGTCGTCGGCAAATTCCAGAATGCCACAACCCAGATATATAACTGAATGGAGCTTTCTGGTATAAATAAAATACATTACAGGACTCAAGATACAGCCCTCCGTAAGACCTTTTCTCACAATATGAGGACTTTTATTTTCTCCATTAATTCTAAAGAAAAGTTTCCTTTCTTTAGTGAAATTGAGAACAAATTTGCAAATTTTAAGCGGTAGCCCAACCTCTATCAGATCATTTACCAAGATATTTGGAATAAGTTTAAAATAAGTTTCTCTGTAATTTTGAGAAAACACGAGGCTAGTGCAATTGGTCTAAATTTATTTTTAGTACTTTTTGGAAGGAAAAAGATAAAAAAAATTCCTCCACGAATCAGGAAAGACACTATCATTAACAATATGGTTTAAAATGTGAAGCAAAAGGAGGAGAGAGGATTTTGGAATGTTTATTATAGCTTCTAAACTAATTTCATCAAGACCAGGAAACGATTTAAAAATTAAAAAGCTCTCCATGTAAGCGTTCATATGTTCCAACTCGTCTAAGTTAATGGAGCTAGATGTGGGCGAAGGCGGATTCAAAAATCTATGGCGGAACCCTTTTATTTTGTTCCAAACATTATTAATAGGAGAATGGGAAGACAAGGATTCACAATATGATCTGAAACTAGAACATTTAATGGTTTTAAATTTCTTTGTAGATGTAGCCTGATACTTTTGAAAATCAATGAAGTTCTCGTAGCTAGAAGAGGCCATATAGTGCTTAAATTTAGCCAGTCTAATACGGGAAATCCTATCGCACTCATCGTTCCACCAAGGACGGAAGCTTGGATAAAATTTATTCCTGGATGGTTTCCTGTCTATCTTAGGGTCCGCCTTTAATCGGGAAGTGATCACTACCCATCTTATCATGAGGTTATTATTTTCAAGTTACTGGACACTAAAGTTAAATCAAGTGCGGATTTGCCCTGACCTGGACGGAGAAATAGAGTTGGTTCTCCACTATTGATAATGGAAATATCTGAGTCATTCAGTGCGTCAAAAAGAGAAGTACCCGATTAACAAGCCGATTCACAACCCCCATGACGGATGATGAGCGTGAAATCCCCCCCAATCATAACACAACGAAAGTTTGTAGTTGATTAGAGAAATCCTGCCAAATAACTGAACGAGCAGGAGCTTGGGGGTTTCTGTAAACATTTACAATAAGCACTTGACCTGAATCAGTTGGAATGACAACAGCTAAGGTATCGAAAGTTTCTTCAATGTTATAAATTGAATTGATTTGTTTAAATGGAATGTCGTTCCTTATAGCAATCAGAAGACCTCCCCCTATACGATCCGGACGATATTTCCTCACAACATTGAAACCTCTGAAAAGAAATCTCGAATTGGGCTTGAGCCATGTCTCACTTAAAAGGATTATGTCGAATTTATTTGAAATAATGTTCCTTCATAATCTTCTTTGTATTTTTCATCCGGTTTGATTTAGATCTACCTCTTATATTCCATTGCTCAAACTTGATCGAAATTAAACCTAATATGAACTCATTTTTTTTGCAGAATAGTGCATTTGATTCATTCGTTGAAGTGACACCTTAATGGGTATTTGAGAACATCATCCTGTTTCTGATTAATCTTTCTATAATCACCAATTCAATGAGCAATGGAAGAAAATAACATACTTAGTGGTAATTCCTGGAGCCATGGGACGGAAAGTGGAGGCGAAGATACACGTCAATTTACTTCAAATAGAATTGAGTCAAGGTAAGTCAGGAGAATAAAAAATAATAGTGGTCCTTTAGGGTAAGCAATTTTTTTTTTTTTGAGCAAAATTAATGTGGATCATAAGTTCATTTGGATACTATTTCTTATTTTCCGAAAGCTATCCAATTGAATAATAAAGTCGTCTCAGCAAAAAAGTGTTTTCCAAGTTTTTAAAATGATAAGGTTTCGTACCATGCAATTGGTATATTGCTTTGCCCAATCCTCCAGATATGATGAAGAATTCGCGCCCTTTTTGCCGATTTTAGGAAACTGGTTTGAAGTTTGGTAACGCTTTAGCCGCAGCTTCTACGCATTGAAACATGCATAAATTTTCCACTACTTCGATAACTTAACCTCATATTAAGAACACTGAGAGTCTCATTTATTGACCATTGATATTCTCCACATTTTTCAATTTCTCGAAATTTTGAAAGTTTGGAAATTTTTTCAAAACGGTAAGAGATACGTGAAAAATGACGAAGTTTCAATGTGTAAGGAAAAAGAGATTAGTCTCTTGAACTCTTGATCTCGCACAAATTTCTTCATTTTATATAAATATTATATTTGTGCATGTAGAAATAAATAAATTAACTTACTATTTAATTATAAGTACTGTATAATTTTCCCGCTTCCATCTCCATCTCTTCCTCTGGGTCTTTCGGCCTTCCTGTCTTTCTGAATGTCTGTGTGTCTCTTCGTGTTCGCGTTCGTGTGTGAGTCCTGTGTGTCCTATCATAAGTGTAACCCAAGTGTTCAATTTTATTATATCCAGATTTTGTTTCACTCGTATAATTTCTTAGGTACCGGGAAATATTCTATCAAATATTTAGGACATTATGAGACATTCTTCGCCAATGACTGATTTTTCTGAAGCCTCTTTTTCTATCTTTTTTCGTCTTTTAATCACGCCTTGGCGAAGTTGTGAAAATATCAAGAAATTATTTTGGATTATTCTACCTGAAATGAAAAGAGCGGTTAACGTTAAGATGATTACCTTTCACGACTTATAGACCGTAAGCCCATACACCTGATGCCCTCTGATCAAGTGCATGGAAAACTTTTACATGGAAAGGTTCGACTTGGGATGACGAACATGAAAGCGCAAGTCTGACAGGGCAGTCAGGAGCAGGTAAGCGGTGGCAGGCGCTCAAAGGTGCAAAATTTTGAGGTAAAAAAAACTGATAAGGTACATGGATGGAAATTCGTTGAACATGTAGGATATAATGTTGGAAATTACACTTGTGCATTGCCAGACGTTTTTCTGGAACATAAGGTGCCGCCAGACCGCGTTAAAGTCGCGGAAAATTTGGAGAAAAAAACTGATAAGGTACATGGATGGAAATTCGTTGAATATGTAGGATATAATGTTGGGAACGGCACTTGTGCATTGCCAGACGTTTTTCCGGAGCATAAAGTGCCGCCAGACGGCGCTAAAGTGCGCACGCTACCTGATCAGGTAAAGTTGTCTAATGAACGAAATATTCATTCTATGAGGAAAAGTTTGAAACAAAAGTTGTTCTACTCAAAGAGAAGCATATTTTCGTAAGTAAGTGTTTTTTTCATAAAAGTAATAAATTTCGAGAAAACATCGATTAAAGAAATGTGAGAAGAATAAAAAACTGTTTATCTCAACAGTGCGCAAATATATCAAAAATTTCAACGAGAGGAAAGATATTGCTTTTTGTGTCCACTCGAATATCCATCAGAAAATTTTCATCAAATGTTTATATTTAACAATTTATACCCCTTTTTGAATGCGCATACTTTGACGTGCTATGTCTTCAGCAAATTCAAATCATATCATCTGGAAATTCGTCCATCAATAATGTAAATCTACTCGAAGAAATTGGTGCAAGCTGTTTTTAGATATATCAAAAACTTTTTCTGCTATAAACAATTATAAACAGAGTCCGTTTCTCGTCTTCTGATTGCCGTAGGAACTTGTAATTAAGTTGAATATTCTTATTAAAATTCTAATAATTTATTGAATTTATTCAAAACATTTATGTTGTTTATAATTATCCTTTTTACTTTTTGTCAGTTAAAACGTCCTGCATCTTAATAGCCGTAACGACCGACTACTGCTTCTAGTCAGCATGGGTTCGGCTCATATTTTTCGTGGGTCAAAGGCGTAGGCGTTAGGCCGCACAGGGGAGCAAAATGTCGAGAAAATGTTGAAAATACGGTTCCGTCTAGATATTGTTACGCATTCATTTCAAAGAGAAGTTTGATATAAATAAATGAATTATTATGATCAATTCTATGTTAGGTGATTATTATTACTGTTATTATTATTATTATTATTCTTTTTGAATGGTTTTGCATATTTATTGAGCAAAATTTGTTTTTAATAATGAACTATATTGTCATAATTAACATTTTGGTCATTGTTATAAACAAATTTTATGAACAATTTCACAATTTTAGCATTTCATAAGGATTTTAGTCATTTCGTTTCTAAATTACTTTTTTAGTCTTCCTAGTGATATTTTTCTAAACTATTTCATCATTTCACGATACATGTCATTGTTATAAACAAATTTCATAAACAAATGCGCAGTTGGAGCAATTCTGAAGTGTTTGATGTGCTTTCATCTGTAAATGTGCCCATTTTGCGGTGGCAAAATGTTTCAATGAACTGTGTTCTCATTTTATAACATTTTTGTCATTGTAATAAACAAATTCTATAAACAATTTCACAGTTTGAGCAATTCATGAGGGTTTCAGTCAATTTGTTTCTAAATAACTTTGCTAGTGTTCCTAGTGATGGTTTTGTAAACTATTTTATCATTTCACAATACATGTCATTGTTATGAACAAGTTTCATAAACAAATGCGCCAGTTGGAGCAATTCTGAAGTGTTTGATGTGCTTTTTTCTTTGAATGTGCCCATTTTGCGGTGGCGAAATTTTTCCTCATGAAATGCTAAAATTGTGAAATTGTTTATAAAATTTGTTTGTAACATTGACCAAAATGTTAATTATGACAATATAGTTCATGATTAAAAACAAATATCGCTCAATAAATATTCAAAACCATTCAAAAAGAATAATAATAATAATAATAAGAATAAGTTGGTAGCTCTAAAAAAGCATCCAGAGGTGACCAAAGTTGCCTTCAACAAACTCTGCTGCTATGTAGTGACAACATCATTATGAGAAGAACTTCATATTACACTAATTACTTGATATTGTGCCTGCGAAAATATCTGCGCAACAAATTTCGATCTTTGTTTTTAAATTTTTTTGATTGTTAACATCTTGATTTCATCAGGCACTTGCCTTAGTCCGTGGCTGATGATAAAACAACACGCAAAAAGACACAAGATTAATTTTCGACGAAATAAATAATAATAATAATAATAATAATAATAATAATCACCTAACATATAATTGACCATAATAATTCATTTATTTATATTAAACTTCTCTTCGAAATAATTGCGTAACAATATCTAGACGGAACCGTATTTTCAACATTTTCTCGAGATTTTGCCCCCCTGTGCGGCCTAACGCCTACGCCTTTGGCCCACGAAAAATATGAGCCGACCCCATGCTGACTAGAAGCAGTAGTCGGTCGTAACGGCTATCAAGATGCAGGACGTTTTAACTGACAAAAAGTAAAAAGGATAATTATAAACAATATAAATGTTCAAATAAATGCAATAAATTATTAGAATTTTAATACGAATATTGAACTTAATTACAAGTTCCTACGGCAATCAGAAGACGAGAAACGGACTCTGTTTATAATTGTTTATAGCAGAAAAAGTTTTTGATATATCTAAAAACAGCTTGCACCAATTTCTTCGTGTAGATTTACATGATTGATGGACGAATTTCCAGATGATATGATTTGAATTTGCTGAAGATATAGCACGTCATAGTATGCGCATTCAAAAAGGGGTATAAGTTGTTAAATATAAACATTTGATGAAAGTTTTCTGATGGATATTCAAGTGGACACAAGAAGCAATATCTTTCCTCTCGTTGAAATTTTTGATATATTTGCGCACTGTTGAGATGAACAGTCTTTTATTCTTCTCACATTTCTTTAATCGATGTTTTCTCGAAATTTATTACTTTTATGAAAAAAACACTCACTTACAAAAATATGCTTCTCTTTGAGTAGGTCAACTTTTGTTTCAAACTTTTCCTCATAGAATGAATATTTCGTTCATTAGACAACTTTACCTGATCAGGTGGCGTGCGCACTTTAGCGCCGTCTGGCGGCACCTTATGCTCCAGAAAAACGTCTGGCAATGCACAAGTGCAGTTCCCAACATTATATCCTACATATTCAACGAATTTCCATCCATGTACTCTATCAGTTTTTTTACCTCAAAATTTTGCACCTTTGAGCGTCTGCCACCGCTTACCTGCTCCTGACTGCCCTGCCAGACTTGCGCTTTCATGCTCGTCATCCCAAGTCGAACCTTTCCATGTAAGAATTTTCCATGTACCTGATCAGAGGGCATCAGGTGTATGGGCTTACGGTCTATTAGGTTTTATTTGGAACTATGACAGTAAACTTTATAAGATTAACGGACATTCAAGACCCTTTTGAAAAGAAAGTAGTCGCTTTTAGTTCTTCCAAACTCTGCAAGCAAACAAGGCAATAGAATCTTGATTTTGTGTTTTCTTTGACCGGAAAACAGTTCAACAATCCAACATGGATTCATTGATACGATTTCTTCCAGTTGCCGAACTCATGGAGTTGTTTGAATACTGTTTCTGATACTCTCTTTTGGAATATTTCTTCCTTAGAAAAACAATACAACGATCTCATAATAATTGTGAGCAGTCTGAACATTATGACGCCAGAAGTGATGTTTCTAGGGATTGATTCTTGCCCCAACTCTATTGTATATTTATACTTCTGATTTTGGTAGCCTACTTTGACGCTGTGGCAGTCACAATTATTGCGACATTTAAAAGCTGGAATAAAGTTTGACTATCACCTCTTCTGATTGACGAACGCTGAAGACTGAAGACTATTCAGCAATGAAACTCTATGATACCTTTTTATTCTTCACCATAAACAAGACTATTCTAAGAATTAAGTCACTTTGCATTTGTAGAATAGAAAGGTCCTCCATCGTTCACGGTGCTTGTCTCTGAAACAAATCACCTATAACTGTTAGGACTGCATCTTTACTGTGTCGCTTCAGGAAACTTCTTGTTGGTTATTTCTAAATAATATACCGGATGCTTGGAAAGGCTAAACTGGGTGAATGCAGACACTGTTTGTCATAGCAGGGGAGAGACTGTACTCTCCCTCCAATCGCTCGAACTCAGCTACGCTTCTCCCGATTACAGGTGAAATTATTTGAAATCGCAAACGACTTTTATATGCTGGTTTTTTTCTGAATATTCTTCTGAATTATGATGCATTAGGCTTCTGCTTGGCGTTGAATATATTTGTCCAATAACTATAAATAGGATGTCTCGTGGATTTGAAATACGTGATACTATAGATGGTCGTCAACTAACTCATCTTCTTCTTATCTTATCACGTAATAGGTCAGTTTTCAAATTACATCTACATGGAGTTTGAACTAAATGAATGCAGCACTGTGCATTGAATCGGAGAAGAGTTAGGGACCGCAGAATTGTAGAACAAAAATGAATATCATTTACAGGCAATGGCTAAGAGTGAGTCCTACGAATATCTGCATATTCTTGAGTCTTAGAGTATTCGGCAAAGGATGGTTTAAAAAAGTCTCATGACTGCCTTTACTCTCAGACTCAGATTGGGTCTTGAAAATTTTCTTATCTCGGCCAACAAAATTAAGGCTATTAACATCTATGTCATTCTTGTTCTAACTTAATTTTTTGGGCTCAGCCACTTGTGAAACACCGATTTTAATAGGATTAACAGAACCATCCTCGTTGAAATGACTAAGCATCGAATTCACCACAGTAATTCGGCATACGAAAGGGCAGTTTTATCACAACATATAAGGGGTAGAATTGTTAAAGATGTCAAGCAACTGGGTATACCGCAAGTTATACTTTCGAGAATATCTATATCGCAAGTTATACAGTACATATTATTGCAGAAACCTTAGATGAATTTGAAACGAAATGAAAACAAAAATGTGAGTGACTGCCGATTATGAGGGAATAACAAAGAATCTACCAACCCCAATGTTGATGGTTGTCATGTCATGGCTCAGAGATAGTGCATGCACATACTAGGACTCTCAACAGAATGGATGCCTTTCTATAGATACATTCTAGTTCCCATCTGTGAAAACGGAGACTGCAACTCATACTAGGATGTTACTGTTCAGATCGATCATTTTATTCGAATCAATCGACCCGACATAATGGTGCTTGAGAAAACAAGTAGAAAAGTCTATATTATCGACATTGTTTGTCCAGGTGACCGAAAGTTGCAGACAACCTATACAACTATGATCCATAAGTATAGCGAGCTAAGGCAGAGAGTAAAGACAATATGGAAGAATGTGTTAACATGCATCTATTCATCCTATTGTGATATCGCCTACAGGCAATGTGAACGCAAGATGCACAAAACATCTCGGTAATCCGAAAAACAGTAAAGTACTGGCTGCGGCTCAAAAGGCGGTTTCATCAAATACCTTCTGCATTGTTAAAATCTTTCCACACCTTCAGGAAGTAGGCGACTAAAACTCTCTGGAGTGAGAGTTGGCAGCTCTATCATACACCTAATTTTTTACCTACCAAAACAATGTCCCAAGGAATTTAAAACATCGCAGTAAGTTCTTAACAATTTCAACGCATCAGGCATATAACTCAATCCGTGGGGAATCCAAAAACTTCCAGAATTCAAAAAAAGGTAACCAATTGAATGAAATTAATTAAATTTCAACAACCTTGACTGGACCTCATTTTATCCGTGTATTATTTTTTAGGAAACTTCGTCCGTAGTTTGAATTTGAGATTTGATAAGTAGAACCTATTTGGAAAGATAACAAAATTAATATAGTATAGTATTGTATACTTATTGCCTTCTAGAATACCAAATCTATGGCAATGGAGAGCCAATATTACATCAGAAAAAAAGAATAAATATGATTTAAACATACATTAGATGAGTATTGGAATATATACAGCTACGTGAGTCAGAATAGAGAATATGCAAAATCCAGAAGTACAAATAATATATCGTGAAAAGCTGGATAAATATTTAGGGCATCACGAAGATGATTTGAAGAAAGAATTAGGCAACAAAAATGTAGAGGGTGCTTGGATAATTGGAAATGGGTTAAGAAGACTAGAAAAGGAAATACTAGCACTGAGGTAGTCGGGATTAAGAATGCTGACGGTGAAATGGTATAAGATTCGGACAAAGTGAAAGACTGTATGCGGGATTTCTTCAAGAATCTGTATGAAGGTGAAGTCGCGGAGCACGACAACAGTGACACTGACACGGATACGTTATACAATTCCGATGTAGGTGGCGGAAGCAGAATCGGTATCGACGACATTATTTCCGTAATCAAAAAACTAAAGAATGGTAAGGCTGCAGGTGTGGATGGTAATACCTCTGAAATCCTTAAGTTCGGTGGCTGATTTTTGTTTTTGTGGCTGTGTGAATTTATGAATATGTGTGCTGTAAATAGCGAAGTTCCGAGTAATTGGAGAAACGCGATTATTGTCCCAATCTATAAGGGAAAGGGTGATCCAGGTAACTGCAATAATTATAGAGCAATTAGCCTTCTAAGTACTGTAGGAAAGATATTTACCAAAATACTTATTGATGAAGTCATGGGATTAACAAAGGGAAGGATCTGGGAAGTTAAATGTGGATTTATGCCAGGGAGATCATGTGCGGATCAGATATTTAGCTTAAGACAGATCACGGAAAAAAGCCTAAGAGTAAACAAAAAAGTTTTCTGTGAATTTGTTGATCTGGAAAAAGCTTTCGACAAGGTAAATAGAACTAAACTTTGGGAGGTCATAAAAGAATATGGAGTGACTGGGTGGCTTCTGAAAGTAATACAAGCAATATATAATGGTAGCAAAGCAAGTGTGAGAGTAAATGGACTACTAAGCGACTGGTTTGATATTGGGGGCAGGGCGTTAGGCAAGGATGAATTATGTCCTCTTGGTTGTTTGATATATAATATACATGGACAAAAGTCTAAGAATGACTCTATTTGACGAGGGAGGTGTTGATCTTGGAAACAAGGATGAATTATGTCCTCTTGGTTGTTTGATATATACATGGACAAAAGTCTAAGAATGACTCTATTTGACGAGGGAGGTGTTGATCTTGGAAAGTGAAAGTTTGTGGCCTTGCGTTTCCAGATAACAAAATCATTACGGCAGAATCAGCCGAGGATTTGCAGAGGATGTTGAGAAGACTGGATAGCAGCATGAAGAGCATGGGTCTTAACAGTAACGTCAATGAAACAAAAATCGTGGTGTTTGAATGTGAGGATGAAAAAACACATTGCAATATCACCCTGAATGGAGAGAGGATAAAACAAATTGATCATTTCGTGTATCTTGGAAGTTTATTCACTTCTGACGGGAAGATAGATGCAGAGATATTCAGACGTATAAATGAGGGTAGAAAGATTATCGGCAGTGTACGGGGTATTACTAAAAGTAAAAATGTAACAAATAAAGCTAAAATTGCGATATATAATTCTGTGCTAGCACCAACT
>WSXT02097504.1:0-11539 GCA_011762715.2 Neuroterus valhalla
CCATTTATTGATAGTGATGGCATTATTCGTCTTGGTGGCCGGTTACGCCAATCAAAATTATTAGTTTATCAAGAATCACCTGCTATTTTACCAAAACATTAAGTGTCGAGCCTCATATTAGAGCAATTTCATCGCACTTTGTTGCACGCTGGAATTCAGTTAGTCCTTTATATGTCTCGTACGCAGTATTGGATAATTGGCGCTCAGAGTGGGATTAGGACAATTTTGCACCGGTGTATTACATTCACGTGCGATAAGGCTAGAACGGAAACTCAACTTATGGGTGATCTTCCAACTCCTAGAGTCACACCCTTACGTCCCTCTTCTCACACCGGAATTGATTATGCGGGTCCACATTTGATACGTTCTAGTTCAGGCCGTGGAATGAAATCATACAAGGCTTGGATATCAATTTTCGTCTGTTCCGCTACGAAAGCGATCCATTTAGAATTAGTACACGATTATACTACCGCATCCTTCATAGCCGCCTTTCGACGATTTGCTTCGGGTTGTGGAATTCTCACTGATGTATACAGCGACAATGGTCCGAATTTCCGCGGAGCTGATCGTGACCTCTCTCACGCTTTCCGGAAGCTGCAAAAAGATTCAAATTTAGCTTCTTATTCAGCCTCAAATGGCACAACCTGGAATTTTATACCTCCTATTGCTCCACACTTTGGCGGGTTGTGGGAGGCGGGAGTCAAGAGCGTGAAACTTCACCTACGCAAACTTTTGTCAAATGCTACGCCTACGATTGAAGAGTTTACGACGCTGCTGTGTCAAATTAAGAGTTGTCTAAATCCCTGCCCCCTCGTGCCAGCCAATGATGATCCGGAAAGTTGCGAAGCGCTCACTCCGATTCATTTTTTGAGTGGATCTGCTTTAAAGATTGTACCGACCGTTTCTGTTCTTGATGTCCGCAAAAACGTCTTGTTTCGCTGGCAATTCCATCAACGAATTTTAGAACATTTTTGGCGTTAGCGGTCACGAGATTATCTCCAATCGTTGCAACAGCGAACCATGTGGTTTTCACGTCAAACAAATCTGCAAGTTAGAGATCTTGTACTTTCAAGGAATGCCAATCCTCCCCCTGCGAGGTAGGAGTTGGCTCTCATTTTTGAGTGTGTTTTGGGTCGAGATACCTCTACTTTTTTACCTTTGCATGTATAATCATTGTGATTGCGATCTTTTACCAAGCTCGCAAGGTGTCCGGTATGTTTGATATTTGATTGTCATATCTACATTGA
This sequence comes from Neuroterus valhalla, assembly GCA_011762715.2. NCBI lineage: Eukaryota > Metazoa > Arthropoda > Insecta > Hymenoptera > Cynipidae > Neuroterus > Neuroterus valhalla. The sequence goes on from WSXT02097504.1 coordinate 1,248, forward strand.
ACCGAATTGAGAGATTTCTGGTTCCGCTCCTGGGCCCGTCGGCAAGAGTCGTGCGTTCTCGGCGCTTGGCCCGAGCCGGCGTACAACCCTTTTTTCCAGTCTAAATTTTCCGTCGAGATGATATGTATGTTACGAACCTCGCTGCCAAATTACGCATAACCGCCTTTGTATTAAACGCTGTTTAATAAAGTGAAAAGTTAAAGTGAAGTGACTGGTCTCTCCTCAGGGACGGCGGAACATGTCTGAAAGGTATGTTGAGTAACTCGGCACAAGGGGAGGGGAGGGGGGGTTCTTTCGTAAAATTTGTCGGTGCATTTTATCTCAATGTTATCAAAAATTGTGTGGGGTAGTTTGCGATAAATATTATAGACAGTAAAAAAATCGTGTATTCGCTTGAAATTCCATCTTATTATTAACTGCCTCTTATCATACAATGGCTTTTTGTCATGTTGAATTGAACATGCTAAAAATTTGTCCTGTACTAAGCTCAACATACTCAACATGCCTTCTGACGCCCATGTCTCTCCCTAATTCCTGAGCCGCCGCAATCATTATAAACACATATCGCGCTGTTCTAGAATTGTTAAGGATCTACAGAATTTTGGTTATGTAACAGCGTTATAGAACTGCTACATACATTTGGGGAGGACATTACTCGGACCATGTTCCAAGTATGTATGTTCTTAACCTGCTACAGAACGTGTTCTTTTCTGTTTTAGAACTGTTACATCACAGTTATATGAAAGGGTCCGCTGAGTATAGTTATAAATTATTCAAAAATGTTATCACCCCTAGAAACTACTATGTGCACTCACTTTTTATTCGCAATTCAATTTTTCTTCTTTTCGTTATCTCGATAATCACATTTTTGAATGCATTTTTTAAATGCAAAAAGCCAACTTCAGCTTTGTGGGAGATTTGTCTACTATCCGTTATAAAACATGACTATACTTTCGTGTGCATGTAATGCATTTTTTCCTTCTGCAGTGTGCATTCAAATTCAAATACAAGAACTGCAAAATATGCTTATAAAACTTCCACTGTATTAATCGATTTCAGTGTCTAACTTAGTCTAATTCACCTTGAAGATCCCTTCCAAAATTGTTTCAAAGTTTCAGGTGGATTTGTTTATCCTAAAATCATGCGAGCATCCTAAAAGGATATTCACGTGATGTGACGTGTGTGTTAGGTCGAAAATCATTGTATTATTCCATGGAATGTAAGCTTGAAAATGTATCTGAGATGTAATGCGCTTCATAATTTTCGTAGAATATTTTTCGTGAAAGTAAATAGAAATACTAGTTGAATATCAATAATTGATTGGTGAAAAAAAGGATCATTTCGAATGAATCTTAAGTGGAAACACATGAGATTTTATTTCTTTTACATAAATACGCGAAGCAACGACAGAGAATGAAATTTGTACAATGCAACAAAGATGCGTGGATTGAGTATATACACATTCATGTATGCAAGGCGATAAAAGCGAAAGTGAATTTTATGTTGCGCTAGAAAAGGGCTCATTAATTATTAGGACAATTCTTCTTTACCTGGATGTAATAAAAAATAAATGTATAAGTTAAATAACATTTTTATACAAGTGTAATGTATAACTTCGAAAAGAACTACACACATTTCACATTAAATAGAAGAAGTACTTTATGATTTGTCAAATTATTGCTCAGTACAAATATACCCTTACATGATAAGCATTAGATGCAATCTATCACAATTCTTCGTACGGGCCGGAGTAAATAAATAATAAATGTATAATTTAAACAACGTTTTCTAGGAGGGGAATTTTTAATGTCAAAATCAAGTGAATACATTTAACATTATATTGAGAAAGTAATGTACCAATAATTGAATTAGTAGAGAATATATCGACATTCGAAGTATAAGATGAACGTTTTTATAGTTCTTGTTATGGAATTTGTAATCAGGCCAAAAATATGGTCAGAATGAAAAAAAAAACACCTCGATATGATGATTAGTTCTAGAGATTTTTCAAATTTCTAAAATCGGAAGGCGCTATTACAATTTTTAGAGTATGTGCGTGAGCGCAGGGGAGCCTTCCCTCCTCTTTCGTTATTCAACGCGTCGAATGTTGTCCGGAAATTACACCAAGTACAAACAGTAAAATGAAGAGTCATTTAGTGAATAATTCTATTAGAAGCAGATTAGATCTCCATCTATACTTTGCGCCAGCTCTCTGCGCTAAACGGTGGAACTACAGTAATTGTTATTAGGCAAAAATTACATTCCCCCCTAATTAATAACTTTTATTGCTTTGCATCCGTTTTGGATCAACATAAATGCGCACAAAAAAATGAAATATTTAACAACAAAAAGCTTTTCCAAAAACTATGAACTATTATGAGCTCATATTTTGCATAAGATTTAAGCCTAACACAATTAACATTTATTACTCTACAAGAGAAATTATTGATCAATCTTGATGCTCGACCAACCAAACTGTGGATATTTTTAGTATCTTTGATTTATACGGGGACTTTTTTTGCGCAAATGAATACCTCTGTCACAATCGCTCATGGAGTAATAAACACACAAGTTTACGACTCCAAACACTCCCCACCTCGTTGGGAACAAAAAATGGTTGTTTTTTGAAAAAAAAGTGATTCCAGCCAAATCGTTAACACTACATGAATATTCACTTTGTAAGTACTTCCACAAAATATCAGGTGAACCATGGTGTAATTGAGACATGTTGTGTTCCCTTCGTGGACCAATTCTCATCCTGTTCTGCGCACTTCCAAAACGCCGCCATATTGAGGAATCAACAAATCAGATGAATTACCGCAAAATTATATTACATAGCACTCTAGGCTTAAATTCCTGCAACACTTTCTGATTGGTTAATTATCCAACGTGGCGACGTTTTGGAATTTTTTTTTTCATTGGTCGTGCGCTAGAACACACCGTGTCTCCATTTTACCATGAGGTAAATACTTGTTTCTGGCGTTTGTTCCCTGGCCTACATGAAAAAGGGATAGGGATGGGTGTCATGGTATCAGGAGTGAGAAAGGATCTCTTGGTAGGAGAGGCTTTAGATGCAGATAACGAAGAAAAGGACGAAATATTGCTAAGAAGACCTTCATAAGGAAAGTAAGAGCAGCAGTAGTGTGCGTTTATAGGAGAAGATGGGAAGAAAAGGAATGGAAAGTTATAAGAAGGTGTAAAGAGGGAAATGGGGAGGGGCGGGTGTTGTGGGGTGACCTGGATTTCTAGACTAGGGAACGAGGAATAGGGGTATGGGATGTAGAGAATGAGGTGTCCTGAAGGAATTTCAATCATAGGGGAACAGATCGGGAAGGCAGGATAAGCTGAACCTGATAGGAGAGGTAGGGTGAAATATCTGTAATGGTGATACAAAGAGGAATGAGGATGGCGAATTAAAGTTCACAGGGAAAAAGAAACCGTGATAAGACTACATTCTAGCAGAAAACAAGAATCATGAAGCTAATTATGGGAATGGAAGTGGGTCATAAACATTCTAGAGAGCATGAGGCAAGAGGAAGGGAAGGGAGATAACATGGGCTGCTTGGAAGTGAAAAAATAAGGAGAATGCAGAGAAGAATTAAAAAAATAAGAATAAGAGGCATAGAAGAAGAAGGGGTGTACGAGGTAAAAGAAAGAATGAAGGGGATGATCGAGCAAATAAGTGAAGAGGTAAGACCATAAGGAGAGGGAGGATGGTAAGAAAAGATGGTGGAATGAGGAGTGTAAGAAGGGTAGAGTGTAAGAAAATTCAGGAGATGAGAGATTGACAAAGGGGAGTACAATACACAAAAACGTGAGTATGAGGAAATGTTGAACGAGAGAAAACAGGAGGAGAAGGTAGAGGAAGAAGATGAATAGCCTGCGTTCAATAGAAAAGAAGAAAGACTAAAGGTAATGAATGAGGATATAAAAATGAGCGTGTTGACGAAATACTTCGCAGGATTTGTAGAGGTAAAGGAAGGAGGGTTATGGAGGATGAGAGAAAGGTATTAGAATGAGAAAGGGAAAATGTGAATGACATTAGTAGAGGGCAATTCAACAATGTAATGAAAAGGCTGAAGAGGAATGGAGCAATAGTAGAGGAAGTCATGAAGACTGAAGCTCTGAAGTATTTGAGTGAAGGAGTAAGAGAATAGGCGAAGAGAGTCTGCATCAAAGTATGGAGAGGGGAAGGATGTCTGAAAAAAATGGAGGACGTGACCGCTAATCAAGAAAGGTAAAAGTTAAGATGTATAGGATTATAGAGGTATTGCACTTATATTGGTGGGTTATGAAAGTGATGCAAAAGTTATCAGGAACAGGATAGAAAGTCAGGGTAAAAAAAGTAAATATTCAACACAACCAGACGGGCTTCAGAAGCGGAATGGGAACAACTGATAACATTTACGTCCTGAACTATCTAGTTCTCAGGAATTTGGGATGGAAAAGACGAAAACTTGTGGCCTTGTTTGTGAAATTTAGAGCAGCGTTCGCATCAGTGATCAGAAGGGTGCTGTGACAAGCTATAAAAGAGAGAGCTATAAAAGAGCACCAATATGCCCAAAAAATTTGTGAAGCTTTAAGACACAGAATTATTTTTATACGTGAGGAAATTTCACAGGTTTGACAACATTGCACTTTGAGGTAAATTTTTGTTCCAAAAAAAAGGAAACTCTGAAATTCATGATGGTACCGAAAACATCCATCAACAAATTGCTGTTGTGAAAATTGCGCTTAAAAATGAATTTTAATGCATACGCCTTTGTATACCTTCATTGAACTTTCCTTCATTTGCATCATTGCAAAGGTATAAAACATTAATGAAGTACTTATAAACTAGATAAATTATGTAATATAAGGCCAAATTCATATTCCAGTCATAAAAGGCATCTCTGCCAGTCATATAAATGAGTTTAAGAAAGACTCATTTATGAATCACCTTTCAGTGTCTATTTTGCCCTTACGTTTTCCTATGGCTGGTGTAGAATATGCAGACCCAATCCACTGAAAATTAGGCAGGATCTAAATTTGAAGTGACAGAATCTCTCATCAATGAAATATATGAGGATTTGATTTGTTACGTCTTTTTGGAAAGAAACTCAAAGTGTTCTTTGATCTTTCACATGTTATGTATTTTACATATTTTTATATTATTTTTGGATTTGAATGACGTTTCATGTCATCTTTTCAAGTCTCCCGAAAAATAAAAACAATTTTCGAAATGGAAAAAATTGTGACATTTCATTTGAAATTATGAAAATGGTATTGTGATGCCCGTCTGTGATATGTTGGATTATTGAAAATTATTGGCTAATAATTTTATTATTTTTATCGATAATTTACTATATCTATTTTTTTCTTTTCTTTTGGTCGTGGGTTGTGGCCATAGGTATAGTTTACTCGCCCAATCAAGCACCACCTCTGTGCGTGGCCTACTTGGTCCTGCCTCAACAAAGGAGGCAGATAAAAGGAAAGGAAGAGATAATAAAAATCCGTTTGACATAACCTTACGTGGAATTTTATAGGCTTTCAACGTTCAAAGCCAGCTGTGATTTTTAAGAGTGGTTGCGTTAATCGATCTCATAATTTGCGACGGTAGCATACATTATGCATAATTATATAATTATGGTGCATAAAAAATGAGTAATATTAGGTTCTCAATACCTATAACTCCCTCGATCTGGAATCGCAGAAAAAAGAGGTTCGATTGGTATGGCAGCCAATCTACAAATTGAGAATTGGTTCGAAAACTGAGGAAACCTTGCATTATCGGCATTGATATTTTAAAAAAATTTTCAAAAATTCTCTGGAACTAAGAAGAAACTCCATAAATCCCGTGATAACAACGTTTGAAAAGGATTGTTCTATTTGCATGGGCCTGAGCGCTAGGAAGCTAAATTAACTGCTAAAAGAAGACCATGAAGTAACAGAATCAACAGAGGTTCTTTCAGAAGCGGAAGTCATGTCATCATATGACATGACAATGAGCTTTTGTCAAATCCCCTTGCAACTGGATTGACGTCAATGAACGTCTTTTATACACAAGGGCAAGTGTTACGAATTTTTAGGCACCTCTTTTGGTCTTCAAACTACCACGGTAGCACTAGTACGAGGATTTGACCTGCCCTTGAGTGGAATGTAGTATATTATGCATCAAGAGATAGACAAAAGACGCGTCTCTCCCGAGCTGCATACGATATTTTCTTCAACATATGTTCGAAAAACATGTGTTTTCGAGTATATGTGAAGCGAGAAATAGTATTTTTTTAGTAACAAACTCTCTTTAAATGCTAATATCATTCAGTGCGGGTGAAAGACGGGTCCAGGGCGGAGCCCTGGTATGGCACAAGGGCGAAGCCCCGCTGGGGGGTTCGAGGGTTGAAGCCCCCCGTCTTAAAAAAAAACAATCTTCTAAGATTAAAGCAAATATTTAAGAAAAAGTTTTTAAAATATGTTAAACAGTTGTTGAAACTCTCTTTATACAAACATTAATTTCTTAACTTATTCTTTTCGAAAAATAGCACGCTTCGCCTTATATTTTTAGTCTAAGAAATAAACAGTTTTTCGAACTCTTTTTATACAAAGCAATAATTTGTTAAGTTTTTTTCAAACAATTGATCAGTTTTTTTTGGTTCAAAAATAACTATAAACTAATGAAACGTTTTTTTTGGGAATAAAATCAACTTTAGATGAAGAAGCGATCAAATTGAGTGAGTCGTTTCTTTTAAAACGCTTTGACAAGGGCGATATGTTAGAATCGTGATTTTTGTTTGAGCCCGGAGTAAAATTGATAGATGAATTCATTAAATTGCCGAGCATCGTTTTATTCACAAGAGATTCCGCTATAAATCCCTCAGCAACCTTGTTTGACTTCCAGCCCCCGTGTCTTATTAACGTTTCCATGCTTGCTCCTCTATCAACGAGCAATGTTGCGGAGGTACGACGTAAGCTGTGTACCGTGTACGATGCACGATCAGGCAAACCGAGGAATTCGGCGATTTGTTTTGGTGTGCTGGAGAATTTATATTCACCTATAACTTGCGTGGTGCATTTACCATTTTGGTAATTGACAAATAAGTGATTGGTGGAAGTTTTTTCTGGTCGAAGACATTGATATTCTTCCACATATTTAACCCACTCTTCAGAAATGACGAGGGATCGCGGTTGCATGGTTTTAGTTTTAGGAACCTGGACTTGAAGCAGAGACCCTTGTTGCTTGATGTATTGCACTTGAACGCTTGTTAGTTCGTCAGTCCTCAACGAATTGAAAACTCCGAAATTTAAAATGACCTGTAAATAATGTCAGCAACTTTAGTTTATATGCATGTAATTTATTTGACATGTAAAAAGAAATTTAATTTACGCAGATTTTCATCTATAATACTTCATTTAATAAAATACTGCACCGTGACCTAAAGAATATTGTGGATAAAAACCTTTCTAACCCAAATTGCTCTTATTTTAAAGTATCACATATTTAATTCCAATAATTTAAACTGAATTGAATAGGAGTAAAAAATAGTTTTTTTTTATCATATTGTAAATAGTGTATATATATTTTTTGTAAATATTACCTTGGTAGCCAGATATTTTTTATCTGGAGCTGTTGTTAAAAACAGTTTTACTTCCTCAGGTGTAAATACGTTCGATTTTTTGCTTTTTTCGATTCAGGAGGGAAATTTGCGTCCCTTGATTTTTCCCACTCTGTGTAAGCTTCATAAGCGGATTCGTAGGTTTCTTTTGAGATAGTCGGCAAAAATTCAGACACAACATTGTTTGTTGTTTCACGAAGTTCACGTGGTGTACATTTCAAATCACTTTACTGTCGAAACTTATTTTCTTTTGTAAAACGTCTTGAACTAGAATGTACAGTCTACATCTTACATGAAAACATCGAATTGAAGCACCGGATAAGATTCTCCGCAAGAGGTAATACTGTCGGTGAGTTTTTTTCCTCTAGCTGGAGTTTTTTTCACTACTAGGAGTTTTTTCCCAGTTTTTCCCAGTTCTGAATACAGCAACTTCTGGCTCGCTTCACACGCTCGAAAACCCGTGGTTTTTATGCATGTGTTGAAGAAAATGTTTTTTTTTTCTGTGAGCTTGGTTGATGATTTACCTTAAAATTAAAAAAATGTTGAAAAGTACTCTACGAATTCAAATATCTTATTCTCTCCATTCAGAGAAGCAATCCTAACCCTAGCTTTCTTAAGTTCTCCTTTATCCTAGATGAAATAAAATTTTTTTTTGATATTTCATAACCAGAGAGGTTATCAAAATGAACCTTGGTAATTGAAGGTGCTGCAAAGTTTTTGATTATGAAGTTATTAACAATAAAGATTAATCAATCAGAAGCACGTGTTACATATTCGAGAGTGTGTGCGTAAACAAGTTCAGTTCGAATGATTTCTTATTTTGCAGTAGGTTGTGAGAGACTGGCGCAGTTTCACACTTTAGAGATATACAAAATTGGAAGAAAATATCTTTTCTCAAAACGTTCGATTATGTAACCGTACAAGAAGGGTTGAGATATCATTCTGTAGAACTGTCTTGAATTCTTGTAAAATTCTCTTGAAATCTTTCAAATTCTGTGAAAGGCTCGTGGATACTGCTGAATTCGGTGGGAGTCTCTCAAATTCTGGGAGTTTCTAAAAAATCTGTAGGATCATTTAGAATTCTCCAGAAATCTGTGAAATTCTTCCGAATTCTGTAAGAGGCCTGTGAAGACTGTTGGAATCTGTAGAGATCTATTGAGTTCAGAAATTAAAGAGTAAATTTTGTAGAATTCTTTTGAATTCTTTCGGAATTCTCTAGAAATCCGTGAAATTTTTTCGAACTCTGTAATAGGCTCGTAGATACTGTTGAATTGTGTAGTATCTGGAATCCCCGCGAACTCTTGTGGAACTCTCTAGAAATCTGTAAAATTCACGTGAATTCTTGTAGAATTTTCTAGAAATATGTGAAATACTCGTCAATTCTCGGGAATTCTCTACGAATATATGTAATTCTCTTACATCCTGTGGAAGACTTGTAAATACTTTTGAATCCTCTATAAGTCCCTTAAGTTTAGGAGGATATTCCGAAAATGTGTGCCATTCCCGTGAATTCTTGTGAAATTCTTCTTAGATTTGTAAGAGGCTCGTGGATACTGTTGAATTTCGTAGGAGTCCCTTCAGTTGCAGAGAATTTTTCGAAAATTATAGAATTTCCTCGATTTTATGTAGAAGTCTCCAGAAATCTGTGAAATCTTCGTGATTTCTTGTAGAAGTCTCTAGTTATATGTGGAACACTCGTAAATTTCCTGGAATTCTCTAGAAATCGATAGAATTCTCTCAATTTATGTAAAATACTCTTTAATACTGTAGAATGATATAGAAGTCCTTTCAGTTTCCGAGAATTCTTCGAAATTCTATGAGAAAATAGAAGAAACTTGTGCGCAATTCTATAGTTTTCGGGAGAATAAAAACAATAACAATAATAATAAATATTGATTAAGTTGCCAACCAAGAGACAAAATGTACAAAAAATATATAAGGCGGATCCAAAAAACAACTCAAAGGGCGAGGTACAGCTCACAGCTGCTTCACAACCTAACCCTAAATGTTGCAAACATTTTGGAGAATTCCCGAGAAACCTAGATAAGGAGAATTTTCCAGAAAAAGATAGACTTGAACGAAAAATTGTACAATCCCATAGTATTCACAGCTTCCTTGAGAATGTGGAAGGATTCTACATATTTCAACGAAATTTGCCAAGAACTCACGAAAATGACAAAAGAGCACAAGATACTTCTACAGATTTTAAGAGGATTTCCGGCATCGCAGATAATTTCGCATATTCCTGAAGAATTTCACAAGGATTTAAGAGAATTCTCCTGCATTTGAGTGGTTTCTACACAATTCGAGAGTCTGCCAAAGAACTCAAGAGGATTTTATAGGATTCAATGGAATTCCTTTAGATATCAAGAGAATTCCACAAAGTTCCGGAAAATTCCTGAGAATTCGAGAGGTTCCTCCCATAATCTTACAGTATCAACGAGTATTCAATAAATTCCTAGAGAATTCCACAAGAATACACGAGAATTTCACAGATTTCTAGAAACTTTCACAAGAGTCCACAGGGATTCCACAGATTTAAGGAAAATTCTACCGAAGAAACTCCTACGGAATTCAAAAGTATTTACGAGTCTTCTACAGGATTCAACAGGATTCCATACATTCCTAGAGGATTTTAGAGAATTCACGAGAAGCTCACAAATGTCTAGAGAATTCTACAAGAATTTCAGGGATTCCACA
>WSXT02097515.1:0-11539 GCA_011762715.2 Neuroterus valhalla
CCGGACTAATTTCGTATAAAGCCGGACGATTTTCGGAGTCTGTGTTTTCGAATGAACATATTCCGGATTTAATCGGATCACTCTCCGTTTTCACTTTAACAAAAATAATCTCAGGTTCTGAATTCCGGACTAATTTCGGATAAAGCCAGACTATTTCCAGAGTCAATGTTTTTGAACGGACATATTCCGGATTTAATCGGACCACTTTCTGTTTTCACTTTAACAAGAATAATATCAGGTTCTGATTTCCGGACTAATTTCGGATAAAGCCGGACTATTTCCAGAGTCGACGTTTTTGACCGGCAGATTTTGGATTTAACCGAACCTCATTCCGTTTTCACGTTAACAAGAATAATTTCAGATTTGGAATTCCGGACTAATTTCGGATAAAGCCGGACTATTTTCAGAGTCTGTGTTTTCGAACGAACATATCCCGGATTTAATCGGACCACTTTCCGTTTTCACTTCAACAAAAATAATCTCAGGTTCTAAATTCCGGACTAATTTCGGATATAACCGGACTATTTCCAAAGTCGATGTTTTTGACCAGCAGATTCTGGATTTAACCGAACTTCTTTCCGTTTTCACTTTGACAAAAATGATTTCAGATTCTGAATTCCGGACTAATTTTGGATAAAGCTGGACTATTTCCGGAGTCTGTCTTCGAAGTAACATATTACGGATTCAATCGGACCACTTTCTGTTTTCACTTTAACAAAAATAATCTCAGGTTCTGAATTCCGGACTAATTTCGGATAAAGCCGGACTATTTTCGGAGTCAATGTTTTTGAACGGACATATTCCGGACTTGTTCGGATCCTTCCCCGTGCTCATCTCACCAAAAATAATTTCAGGCTCAAAACTCCGGACTCCTTTCGGGTGAGAGTGGACTCTTTGCGGAGTCGAACTCTAGTGTCCAAACAGACTTCGGACTCAGCCAGACAAATTCCTGACCTTTTCGTACAGTTTTCGGATTAGATTGGACAGATTCCGGAAAAAATTTCTGAATCAGACCAATTTCGGATGAGTTCGGATGAATTTCGGAATCTGAAATTTTTAGCAGGGTAGCCTCTTAGCACAGAAAAATTTGGGATCAGAATTGCGTTGTGAATTTTCAAGACACACAGCTCTGCCTCCGACTTAAGAAAGGTTGGACAACTCTGCTGTATGAAATACAGTTAAGTCTCAATAAATGTCAATTAATAAATCAGTGAATATAACACTCATCTCGCATTATAAGGCTGGCATCAGGAATATGCGGTCCTATATCCAGCGCAATTCGAAAACCATTTCGAACCGAATTTGAAGTAACAAACGAGGACGCTTATGTCAAAAGTCAGGGCCACTTCTTGTCTATGAACGGTCCACGCAGAGAGTCGCCAAGTCAACAATTTCAACCGACGCAGAACCGCACGAATTTCACAACTTTCCATATCATTTTTTTCTTTGTTAATCAAATTTTTCCATGCATGTAGTTTGTCATGCTTTATTCCAGATAATATTACCACTATCCTCCCAGATAACTGAATCAATCACAAACTTTCATTTTACTAACTGGAGCAGTGAATTTATACTAAATATCAGTAGCGTACTTCTGATTATGGTAATAAGCACAATTTAACTGATAATTCGTTATAATTCGCCGATACAAATTCAGAGAGTGATAATTTCAATTCCGTATTGTTATACGGCGATTTTTCTTCCAACTTACATTCAAATGACATTTTTTTTGTGAAAATGTGTTTAATCCTAAACATTTTTAGAGATGTGGTTGCACTCTGCATCAGAGTGATTATAATAACTCAAGCTTCTCTTGTTTAATGCTGTGTACGTTGAAATAAGGCGAGATAGTGTGAAAAGTAGGCGGCGTATCTTAATTAATCCTTGTGGAGAATATGAAGAGGAGCGCAGGTTACGTTTTGTCATCAAAGGAGCTGTGGTAGTAGCAAGGGAATAAAGGATAGAGGAATCTTGTCGAGGGAATACAAGTCAGAAAATCTGCACACGTCAGCGCGTCTCGAGAAGTTGCGTGCTAATTGCAGCCCATTGTATCGCGAGACCTCTGAAGTACTATCTACCCTTTCAGGGGAACTACCGCCCTGTTATCTTCAATGGGTAGTTGGGTACGTTCTTGCAAAAAGGGGAAACGACTATTCCAGATTGTTATACCTAAAGACAAGGGATTGAATAAAAATATGGATCAAAAGACAAAGCGTGGAATTCCACTGATATTTTATGTATGACATTAAGATGGACTATGTTTTTACTTTATCTTAAAAATGTACAGTTTGGTTTATGAAAAAATAGGGTCGAGTATCCGAGGAAAGTATTAGGTTGAATATGAAGGAATCGTAATAGTATATTGCGTACAACTGTTCCTCATACCGATAATCGAAAATTCGACTAGATATGCCTGTGAAGCGAGTCGAGAATCGAGTTTTATACCAGAGGTAAGAAAGTGACAGACACACACAACGCCGTTTGCATTGATCTGCCACTTTCTTCCCTAGAGCAAAAAACTCAATTTTCGACCTGCTCCACATGCATCGAAAGGCAAATTTTCGATTGAGGTATGATGAAAATATATTTTTTATTCTAAAATTGGATAAAAATTACAGGATTTATGTTGCTTTTTAAGTTAACTTCTAAAATGGCTCTCAGCCAACTGAAAAATGAAATCGCCTGATATTTTCATAGAAACTTTCGAATTCGATCTTCTCAAAAACCTCATGTTTTTTTGGCTGAATTTTTTTTACAAATAGCTGATTTCAAGACCCTAATTTTATGCTATATGAGACTTTACAATTTCGCGTCATATGGGAATGAAAAAATAAAATCGAAAAACATGGACTTTTCAAAAAAATCGAATTTGAAAATTTTTATAAAAATAGGGTATTTCTAGGTTAATTTTAATTATTTTTCAAAATGGTTACAACAAGCTGAAAGGACACCTGAAACTACATCAAACAACACAAAGCAGCCATCCTGCATGTTTGAAATGGAATGAATATCAATCAATAGTTAATAAATTGAATATCAAAATCAAAAGGCGAATGGATTCTCTTAAATGAAATTGGTGTATAAAGACCATACCAGAAAAAATGTGATTTTTAAACCAAACAGTAAAATTTTTGGGATGCAAACAGAAAAAAAATTCAAAACCAAAAAGATACATTCACAACCCTACACTCGAACTTTTGAGCAGAAGAAACAAATTTTCAACGGAATAGTTGAATTTTCACCTGAAAAAAATGTATTTTTGACCAAATCCTTGAGTTTTGAACAAAAAAAGTAAGTTTTAACATAAAACCGTTGAAGTTGCATCTCCGAAAAGAAAAGGAGAAACTTTTACATAATATCGAAAAAATGCATCAATTGATCAGTTGCATTAACTACCAACTAGTTGAAATTTTATTAAGATAAAAGGGGTAAAATTTCAAGGTTTTCTAGCCCTATTTTATTGAAACATAGTTGAACTTTCAAGCAAGATTGACGAGTTTATGACAAAATAATTTTAGATTCAAAAAAATTGTTTTATTTTTGAATTGTAATTCAATTTTCAGAAAAATAGTTAAATTTTTAACTTAAAGTATAAATCTTCGAAGAAAAATAAATTTGCAATTCGCAATAAAAATGTAATAAATGATATTTCAACCCAAAAACACGCATTTTTAACGAATCATCTGATTTTCTGAGGCCGTAAGACTAAATTTTTCTTCGCGGATATGAATGTTCAACTACAAAGTTTATTTTGATAGAAGCAAATGCATTATCTACGAAAATATTCAAATCTCTAATTCAATAGATAAATCTTTACTACAAAATGGCAAATTTTTACCCAACGGATATTAATTTTCAACACAAAAGTAATTTCATATATTTGGTTAGATTTCTGAACAAAAAAACACGTTTGAAAAAAACCTTCGACTTTTGAAGCTAATAGGACAAATTTTGTGCAAAAAAGTTAATCTCAACCCAAGCCTAAGAATAATCAACCGAAAAGGTATTTCACAACAAAGTATAACGAATTGTAGACAAAGCAGTGGAATTTGCAGGCGATAGGACAAAATCCCAACTCAAAAATATAAATTTTTAACAATGTAGTTGATTTTTAACCAATTCGTTGAACTTTTATGACAGTAAAAAGAATTTATAACATAACAGTTGAATTTTTATCCTAAGAACATGAATTTTTACATAATAGTAAAATTGTCAACCAGAAATTGTGAATGAAAGAAAAAAAAACATTTAAATATGGTAGTTGAATTTCTAATTATAGTAAAAGATCATTAACCAACTAAATGAGTTCTTAACGACATAATTAGCCCTTTAACCAAATAGTCAAATTGGCAATCAAGAAAAAAGACTTTCTACCGAAAAAGACGGATTTGCAACAAGATGCTCGAGTTTTCAACTAAAAACGAGCAATTTTCAAATAATAATAGAATAACTCAACTTTTAGATCAAAAAATTAAGTTTCGACAGGAAACGAAATAATTTCAACAAAATCGTTACATTTTCTATCAGATAGTAGAATCATCTTTCAAACGTGAGAGATAAATTGTAAACCGAAATTAAAATGATTAGATTTTCACTTTTAGAGTTTTCCTTAATCATATTTCTATTGAGCTTCAAATTTGAATGTCTACGATACGAAACTTCAGTTAATGAGAATAGTGGATTCTCGAAACATTGGAAAACATTTTTTATCCTCACAAATTGCATTTCGATACACTTAAACCCGTATTATTTATAAATTATTATTACTGTTTAATTTTCCATTAAAGAGAAACCAATTTTTAACCTTTGTATATTAATTTTTAACGAAGGAGTGATTTCTGAAAAAATAGTCAAATATTTTAAAAAACACGTTTTTTCAACAAAATAGTTAACTGTTCAAGCCGGTAAGACGATTGTTTACCAAAAGAATTCATTTTCAACTCAAAACTATAAATAATTAACAAAAAAGGAAATTTGAAAAAAAATACGACGAACTTTCAACAAAGCAGTGAGATTTTCGGGTTCAAAGATAAATTCCCAGTCAAAAACTATGCACTCTCAACCGAATCGTAGAATTTGCTATGGGAATGATCAAGTTTCAATTTCAAAAAGATGATTTATGGAAAAAAAAATCATGAGCTTTTAAATCAATAAGACGAACTTCTAGCCTGAAAATGTAAACTTTGAACGACAAAATCATTCAGCAACCAACAAGAGAATATAGAACAAAACAGCTCAATTATCCAGCCAGAAGGACAAATTTTTTACAAAAAATTAAAATTTTCAACTAGAAATTGGGAATGAAAGTTAAACAAAATTTCTTGATTAAATGGTTGAATTTTCTGCGAAGTAATAGATCATCAACTAGTTCAATGAATCCACGACCGAGTAATTCATTTTTTAACCGAGTAGTCAATTCAATTTCCTACCAAAAACGACGAATTTGATTGAGTTGGTTTAACAAGATTCCTGGCTCTTCATCCTACCTTCCTATATATTGGATTCGCCGATAATAAAAAGCAATTATAAAGTCAAGTATTTTACTACGCTGGAACACTGATAGCAGTGCTTTTGTTCTCCTTTTTGTTCTTCTCTTCATCTCTTCGTTAGTAAGAAAGCAGATTATTATTTTTATAGACTGAGAATATGATTCTTTCTGCTCATTCCTCGATCGGCTTGCTCATACCCACACTTTTTTATGAATACCCGAAATGACTGAAATTCCTTTTTGTGGGATGAATTAGAGAGCATTAAAGGTTATTGAGGCAGGCGAGCTCATTCCGATAAACCACATTTAAAGTTGAATAATTGAGCGCACGCTACATCGGAAGTTATAAAAAATGCAGCTCCTAATTATCGCATCGACACAAATGAAGGTCCGAAAAGCGCATCGGATTTGGAATTCGGAGGGTGCCAATAATAATGGAACGGACAAGTAATTTTCATAATTGACATCCGTCATAGTGAAAATTACGGGAGGTTAATTTCATTCCGCGTTAGTCCCAAGATGGCCAATTTGTGATTGATCCCCGGTACGCGATGTTATTAGTCGAGGGACGATCAACGACTCCTGAATTAATTACTCAATCGCCGTAGGACAGGTTGCACGTCGATAATTGTAATTGCTAATTACACTGCCACTGGCGAGTCTCTCATGTTTCTGTAGGCTACCGTATTCATGCAGCACACGATAGTTTCAGAATGCTGCGTACAAGTGCGTGTTTGTGCATAAACAAATGGAGAAATATTTATTAGCCTTGGTTCTTGGAATGCTTATTGGCTAGTGAATGAGCGCTTACAATATTAATACATTCAGTAATATCTGTGCTGGATTCTATAATATATCAGGGATTGCAGGTTATGTTTCACATCGTGATTGAGAAAGAAGAAAACGGGGAGAACCAGGGTGACGATTTGGCGAACGATTTCAAATTCCCGGTCATTTACACGTTTTTCCCGGACAAGTTTTTCAACTTTCCCGGTAAACTAAAAGTAACATATTCATATTTGTTGCAAAAGGCAAACATTCATTTCAATTCGTGACCTTCATTCTAGACACCCTTTACAAAACAGATCACGAATTGCAAAATAAATTAATTTTGAAAAAAATACTCAAATTTTCCACGAAGAAATATCATTTTTCCACAAAAGTTGGAACAGTTAAACTTACAATTGAAAAAATCAATTTTCGATAACTAAAAGGATTCATAACAAAATAGTTCATTTTTCAACCAAAGTGATGGATTCTCCAATAGACTTCAATTTTCAACGATGAAGGTAAATTTTCAAACCAATAGATAAATTGTCAAATAAAAAGATAAATTTTCCACCAAAAAATACAATGTTTTAAAAAAATAATTGAAATTTGAACTGAAAAAATAATTTTTTTCAACCGAAAATGAAAGAGTAACATTTTGAGTTCGAAAACACAATTTCATATCGAACATAAGAGTTTTCAACTATTAGGAAAAAGAATCATCAACTGAAAGAGTTGAATTTTTAAATAGATGAGTTACTTTTCCGCGAAGAAGATAAATTATTGTCAACCAAAATTTTAATACTCAAATTTTGGATTTAACCAAACAAATTAATTTTCTAACTAAAACTATGGAATTTTCATTTGGAATAAGTTCACTTTTCAGTCGAAAAAAATTACTTATAACCACAAAAAATTAGCTTGTATCTAAAAAACTAACTTTCAAACAAATCGATTTTTAAGCAAAATCGAACAATCAATTAAATTAAATACATATTATAATATTGTAAGAATCTAATAGGGTCACGGAAATTTATTCTAAAATATTTGTGATCGACGTGATCTATACTGGCCCACAGTAATGAACTGCATTATTATTTTGAGCGTGCGCAATTCTTCAAATAGATATTATCAAATACAACGAGAATTAGAACTAACATTAGGCTATTATCATAAACAAAACCATAATGAATATTACCAAATATTACTGGAAGAAGAGCTAAAATTAGGCTTCTATTGTAAAAATAGAAAAACTCGTGAATCAATATATTGGTTGCCCAAAAATGGTTTTATCAATGGCATATATTCACTAAAAAAAAAATTATATTTTTAAAAAAGAGTTGCCCCGATTTTGAGGTTAGGGTCGGTTTACCATAAATTTTACACAGTACAGAAGGCGTACTAACCAGCATGCTATTTTCATATTTGAAAATAGTTTTCATGAAATAAACTTTTTTATTTGACTGCGAACAAGGATGGATCTGTGCCATTTATTGTACCACACATAACCTCAAAATACACGTACTCTAACAAAATTTAGCAAAATAAATTTTTTTCGATTATACAACAAAAGAAGAGATCGAGGACGTCTGTTAGCATGTACTTTATAATTGCTCCAGTTTTTGAGACTAAATATTTATTATTTTTGGAAAAACCGGGGAATCTAGAATTGATAATTTCCTAAAGATCACATGGCCTTAACGGCTCATGAGACTATTTGAAAAGATTGCGTAGTATACCCACTAATTTAGGAGGATTTCATAAGATATTAAAAGATTTGCGAAAGATTTTTACGGATTTTAAGCGATTCCAGGCACGGATCCAGGGGGTTTAGCCCCCCCCCCCCCATCACGAAATTTTCGACACGCTGCATTCCAGGTTAGCGCAGTTAAGATGTGCATAAGGTGTACTCAGTATTATGTATTAAAATTTATTTTTCAGTGGTCCAGCGCACCGTGCTCAGCTAGGAATTAATCGGGACAGCACGATTTCTTGATGGTAAAATTTCTACAAAATTTTGTTTCTTCGAAAGTTAAATTCTTTTTAAGAGCAGTTTAGAAATAAAGTTGTATATTTCGTGAAAAATACGAATTTCTAAATCGAAATTTTCAATACAACGAAGATGAATTAGAAGACGGTTTATAACCAAAGCAGATCAATTTCTGGACAAAGAGATAAATATTTGACGAAAAAATGGTTTTTCAAAACAATAATCAACTTTTCAAAGAAATGTTCGAATTTCGGACTCAAAACTATGAATTCTCTTAATATCAATAATAATCATTAACCAAACTGTGTTGTACTCACAACAAAATTGGTTGAACTTTCTAGCCAAATGAACAAATTTCCAGTAAAATAGTTGAATGCCTAGTAAAAAGGACAAAGTTTCTCTCAAAAAGTTGAATCTTTATACAGGAGAAATTTCCCTGTTAAAAATAAAGAAGATCACAGATAAATTGTTGACCTTTCAAACCAAAAAGGCGAACCCTCTAAAAAACTCTTGAATTTTTCATCCCAAAAACCTGAATTCTAGAAACAAATAGTTTGAGTTTAAACTAAAAACAAATTGCTACCAAGTTTAAATCAGCTGTGATCCAGATCCTGTCGGTGAGAAATGAATTATATCCCTTAAAGGACACACGTCTAAAAAATTCCATTAGGTCCATAGTGGGTGTTAAACACCCAGCCAACTTTGCGCATGTCCTGTCCCCACAGGATCATATATTTTCTTTTGAAAAAATGATCTTATTATTGTACAAACATCTCTTTTTATAACAATAAGGGTTTCATAAACATTTTCCAAATTTAGATTATTTAACAAAATTTACTTTAAAAAATGAAAAAAAGCGAGTTTTTTCACTAAAAAATCCATAAATACCATTCTGTAGCATTTTTCTCCCAAAAATGTAATGACAAACTCTCGAAATGTGACACTTTAATAAAAAAATCACCTCTATACTAGCCCATCCAAAAAAGCTAGTTATCTCGAAAAATGAAAACTACAATTCCATCAGAAACCTTAACTAAGTTGAATAGCATCATTTACCGTTAGATGCAAGCATATGTTTATTATTCCGTATTTAATATGTTTCACAAGCGATAAAAAAAGCCTGAGTATATTACACCCACAGTACCCTTTCAGGGATATTTTTAGAATGATGAAGAATACTTTGATGTTTCTAACGAAGAATAAATATATAAACAGGCAAATATATTTTTGTTTTACATATTTTTGCCAGATTATAGAATTCAAACTGCTATTCAAACTACATTATGTTGCAAATGTGCACTTTTAACCGTCACTCATCTTTTCCTATAACTTCATAGAAAAGTATTTCTTCAAAACAACAAACGAGATAAAAAACTCGGTTACTCTCCTTTACATAACCATCAAAGGTGTGAAACTGCCTGATGGAAAACCACCTTCCAAATGATATTTGTTTATTCACCTTAAGTGTTTTTAGAATACTATTTCCAAGATGCTACTATTTTATGTATTCATTATCATACGTTCGAATTCCACCAAATGAAATATTTTTATTCACAAAAATTCAAAGTGAATTATTTTAGTTAGGTACGCAATCTATTTTTTCTATATTCAATTTTTACTGATTAAATCAGTTACGAATAAACGAGTAAATTATGAGTGAACCAGTGAAATCTCACTGGTTGTCAGTAAGGCACATTCATTTTTGCCTTATTTGCATTTTTTTTTACAATTGATAGGTTTTGTTAAGTATCCGATGAATGAATAATTCAATTTATGAAGATAAGGGATTTTACGTAACAGATTTTTTGAAGGATTTTGCAAGATTTCCAGGGCAAAATCCGCAAACTGGAAAATTTTCAAATTAGTAAAGCTTCCGTTTTACATTTTTTCCCCGAAGGAAAAGGAGACATTCATGGTAATTATACAATGGAGGAGGAGACTACTTTTTTGTTTACATCTAATCTTAAACTGAAAGATCTTCTAAGAATTCAACTACCTCGAATTGGAATAAACGCAGCAAAAATGAAAGCTGTGAGAAGTTTTTTCAATTTTTCAACCGCTCTGACAGTCATGAAAATGACTATATTATTTGTAAAGAAATAGTACAAGTTATTATATAAATATTATTAAAGTTTTCATTTTCATATTTTTTATAAGAGCTGATAAACAAATGTATATTATTGTGTCTTAATCATTATTTTCGTATCCGACTTTACCTTCTAATCGTCCGCTGTTACACAGACAAAGATATTGCAGGATGAGCAAGCACGCATACGCGTACGGGACAGCGCTGAGATCTGAAATCAATTGTGACTCTAAAACCAGAAAACATGCCTGATATTTTCCGAGAAACTCCCTTGAAACCTGAAAAAAGTTTAGGTGACCTTTAATTTCAATTTTCTGAAAAATCGTTCGACTCCCGAAGCGTTTAAAACTTTCAATGTCTAATTTACGCCATAAGAAGGGTAAAAATCGTTATAAACTTTTAGTTCCAACTAATCAAAATTCTATGAAGACCGTTTTTTCTTTTATATGATGGTGCATATTTCCTGAAATTTTTATTACCAAATTCACAACAAATTCGTATTTTGCGATTGCAAAAAGAAATAACATTTCCTTTATTATTTCGAAAACTAATAAAGTTATCACATTGATTAATGGAACTTAAAATATGTGCGATAACATTTTCTATTGAAATGTTATTATTAAAATAAAAATTGACCTGAAAAAAATATGATCCAGGGGCCAACTTGAACGACGACGTTTCGAGCGTATCCCCTTTTGAGCGCCAGCCGCGGTTCAACTGAATCATCGCTGGAAAGCAAAACTGCTGCTATACGCAACGCAAGAGGCGAACGCCGGTATGGAATATTTTCAATACGTTTTTCGAAACTAAACTCGGGATATCTTCGGAAGTACCAAAGATTTTCGAATGAAATTCGGACACAAAACTCTCAACGCTTTAGCGATGCCGTCAAAATCAGCAAAATAGTTTCTTTGAACATATAAATAATTATAAACGAAACATTCACTATTTCGACGAAGATTATCCTTGAAATTCACAATTTTTTTAATTTTCGAAATTGACCATTTTTTAGACAATTAGGGAGTTTTCCAGAAATTTTTATAAGAATCGATCGATTATCACAACTGTTACATCAATAAATAAACGAACGCGATAAATAAATAAAACGAGTCTGAATGACTGATTTCGGGATAATGAAACAACCATTAGGTGGATCAAATCGATAATAATCATTTTCTTACCCTAAAAATCTTATCGAAAATTTATA
>WSXT02097526.1:0-11539 GCA_011762715.2 Neuroterus valhalla
ATAAATGAGGGAAATTGCGGAAGAGAAGAAAAAGAAAGGAAAGGCAACCTGAGTAAGGGATAGGGAAAAAGTGATACAAGATATATAGTAGGATGAGGATGAAGAGACAGTAAAAATCGTAGTGTGGGGGGACTGGAACAAAGAGGAAGAGAAGACAGGGTGAAAGGAAATGATAGGAAGCAGAAAGGGAAGGATTAGGGAGGAGGGAGTGAAATGGAAAATATGATATTGGAATGTTGCAGGATTGGAGATGAAAGATCAAGAATTTACGGTAAATTCAGAACAGTGGGAGGTAAGAGTAATGATGGGAACGTGACTACATGCGATGAGCTTGAAAAGGGTAAGGAGGGGGTAACTAAGAGGTCACAGTTGGCAGCTTCAAAATGCAAGTGAGAAGAATAGAAAAGGCAGAGCAACGGAGGGATTCGTGATAGAAATAAGGAAGAAATATATAACAGGCAATGATAGGAGAGTGATGGAGGAAGAAATAGAAGAATTATTGGCAGTAGAGATGAAGATGGAAAATAGTAGGAGCTTATGTGAACGGAGATACGCAAGAGAAATCTAAGGAGATCAAGGAATTGAAATGACAAGACAACACATTAAATGAGGAGGGGAAGATATATTGTTGAAGTGCTTAGAGGAGAAAGGATGGTTTATCTCCAACGTTCATACAGAGGAAGGTGGTGAAGGTGAATATTTACGCTTAGTGGGTGAGAAGGGAACAATCATTGACTATGTGGTTGTAGAAAATGAGGTAACAGAGAAGGTCAAAAAACTAGAGGTAGGAAAATATTAGGATTCTAATCTCTTTTCAATCATGCTGCTATTAAAAGGTGAAGAAGATGTTAAAGATAAGGATAAGAAGAAGGCGAAGACGGCTAAAACAGGAGAAATTGGAAAGTGGTAAATGAAATGAGAAAAAGGAGGAGTAGGGTTAACAAGGATATTAATGGGGTCGAGTGGAAAGAATATTTTGAAAAGCTGCTGGGAGGATTAGAGAATAAAGTTAGGACAAGGAAAAAAGAGGAAGGGTAGAACATAACAAGAGAAATGATAATCAATATTTTAGAAGTAAGAAAAGAGGGGAAAGCTTCTGGTTTGGATGAAATTCCAAATTGAGTCTTGAATTTTTTGTGAACATAAACTTGAGGAATAGGTATTAGCAATGTGGAATAGGGTACAGAAAGGAGAGAGATACCAAGGGTTATGGAAAGAAGGAGTGATAGTACTGATATTGAAAAAAGACAAAACAGAGGAATTTAGGTATTTGAAGGTGTTTGAAAAGTATAAGTTACATGCAATGGTGTTATCGGAGATATTAGAAAAAGAGGTTGAGAAAGGAAAGGTGGTGGCACCAAATCAGACGGTCTGAAAAAAGAGATGGAGTGATGAGAAACATTTAGGTTTTAAAATATCTGAATAGTAGAAGGATGACAAAGAAGGAAAGAGGAATGATAGATCTGTACAGGTAGCAGATCAAGAAGCAGAATATAAATTCTGGTTACGAAAAGGAGTGAGACAGAAGGGTCCTCCAAGCCTATTTTTCTTCAGGGTCTGAATCTCAAGCTTGGAAGAAGAAACCAAGAGAAAAGGGCAAGAAGGTGTAAGGAAAGGAACAGAGAAGATATGTACACTGGCATCAGTGGATGATATGATATCGATGTCAGAAGATGAATCGGGAATAATAGGTCTAATTATAGGTTTAAAGAAATACTCGGATAGAAAGAAATTGAATTCGAATGTAGAAGAGAAGAAGATAATGTGGTTGGAAAGGGGGGGGGGGTGTATGGACTGACAGATGAGGGGGAGTAAGAATAGAAATTAAAAACTTTGAAATATTAAGGATATGCCTTGCAAGCACATGAAGATCGCAAGGCACATTTAAGAGGAAGAATGAAAAAAGTGGCAGGGGTAATGAAGCAGGTATATAGAATGAGAAACTTCAAGGAAGGTTAGGAAAACAGGATGTGGCTGTTGCATATACAGGTATAGCAAGAATTTGGATATGAAGCGAAAATTTAGGGATGAAACGGAAGGAATCAAGGGGTTACAGGAATGATATGTAGGATGGAGGCTAGGAGTGGATTGAAGGACACCTCTAGTTATACGTTGAGAGGGTAAACGCCAGGGATGAGTTGAGTGCCAGAGTAGGGAAGAGGGCATAAAAATTTGGAAAAAAGGTAATGGAAGGATAGGAAGCGGAGTTAGGAAAAATATTTGAAGGAGGTAGAAGAAAAAAAAGAGACGGCGATTGAGTTAATGTAATGGGAAGAAGTCAGAAGGGAGTTCCTTACGGATAGAGTTATAGGAGATGGAGTTGGAGCTAACCTTGAAGAAATAGAGGTTAAAGTTAAGGGAGACAATTAATGGAGATATGGAAAAAGATTGATGAGTCATAATATAATAAACAGTATGAGATAACAAAAAGAAGAGGACTACCAATCTATTTTGAGAATGGATAAGGGTAAAGAAAAAGAAAAGCAAGATTTAGATTACGGAAAAAGGTCAGGAAAGTGATGTTTTGGTAAGAAAAGGAGAAAAGAAAGTGCAAAATATGTGAATGGAAACGAGAAACATGGGGACATGTATGAGAAGGGTGTATTAGAGGAATAAAAGATGAAGGAAGCTGACTGAAGAATGCGGTGAGGATTTTAGGAGAGAAAGGACATGACGAGAGTGGTTGAGGAAGTTGGAGGGAGCTAGAAGAGCGAATGAAAAAGAATGGAAGAGTATTTATTGCTCAACTGAAAAGGTTCGAGTAGAGAAGAAGTGGAAGATGTAGGAAACAGAAGTCATACAAAAGGAAATGGCAGCTAAAATTGTAGAGTGCAGAAGAGATGCCTTGTAGAGACGCTATAAATTTTGAGGGATCTGAAATTAATAAGAACGTTTTGCAGAGACGATGTCTTTATTTTGCTAGACACTTATGGCATTTAAACCATAGTATAGTTGATACATGTTTACCAAAAACGAATACAACTATCTTTTCACATGTTGGCTGCAGGTGGTTGTGGTATTTCATGAGCTGGAACTACAGCAATCGGACCATTGATCATTCTGTATCGTTCTTCATAATATTCAGTATGTATGGTATTCCATTCTTCTAGGGTTTTTTCCACAATACCGTTGTCCACCTCCCGTATTATAACAATTGTAATACCTTGCCTTATTCTACGGATCACACCAGCATTGTATGATCCAAAGATGAATCCATTGAAATGTCTTGGATATCCAGGAGGAATGCGTACAAGAAATTGACCACGAGGAACAACTATAACGGGGAAACCCACGGGAACATTGACAACAGGAAATGGGTCTGGAATATCCTCTACCCTCAACTGGAAACCTGATTCTGTAAGGAGACACCAAAAATATGACTGTCGATGTTCAGAGATTCTCATTTCATCATGTCATTATCAATAACTTCGCCATTCAAATATGGCACTTATTTCTCATGCGAATGGCCGAAAAATTGAGAAAACTTCGCCCATGTCACAATTTTGCGCAGTTTTTGCTCGATAAAGGCAATAAATATTATTAATTCGAGAAAATTGTCTACTTAAAGAATGTGGGAAATACAATTCTTCACAACTTTGTTCTCTACCATTCTTGTTTTAAAATAAAAATTACGCGAGATAATCAAGAAAAAAGAAAATTCAAGATGGCGGATTGGGCGTACACAACACTGTGAAACCTTCATTTTGACGCTAAAAGGGAACTTTCCACGTCGAAAAATGGGACCCCGAAATTTTCTCTATTTAAATGTCTCCGTTGACTGGGCTATCACTTAATTTACAATATCAATAGCCTTTACAACTTTAACCGAAATCGATGCTGTAAGCGACCATTTTATGTCCGTTAAGACGAGGTGCTTTTTTAACACCTGTCACTTACAAACCATTACTGGAACTAGGACTTCCTCTAGCCAATAAGTCCTTTCTAAACTTCCAAGTTAGAGAAAAAAGCACAAGCAAGGATCCAATTTCCCGGAGAGCACTCCTTGTTTAATTTCCAAATGTTGGCAGCTGTCAACGTTCACAATGGTACGGATGCATGGTCCACATAGAACAACAGGGTCAATAAAAATTCAAGACAAATCAATATGTCCAATTCAGTCTACCGAGCATGACTTCATGAGTGTCGTCTCTCCGCAGACCAATCACAAGCGCGGCAACCACCACTCGTTCCGTTCAAACGGCACCAGGGGAAATGGAGACAGGTAGAGTTTCTCTAGGGATAGGGTTGTGAGTCCATGAAACGATTCATTGAAATATTGAAAGTTTCATCAAAAAATGAAACGTTTCATGGGATCAAAGTTTCTGAAACGTTTGAGAGTTTCACAAACACACGTCTGCGCTTGCGCACTCATGTCAGGTTGAGGTTAGGTCATCTATTTTAAATCAAATATTTTTAAATTACATGTTCCTAACAATTAAGACGTGATTAATTTTTGTGATTAGTTGAAGTAATTGTGTTTGAAACACAAAGGATACAGTTGAATCTTTATATTTAATACTTGATGGTATTTTTTAAAATTTAACATTTTCCCGCCCTGATGTTTGAAACTTTGGAAACTTTGGAACGTTTCCAAAGTTTCATGAAACTTTTCATTTGGTCAAAGTTTCATGAAACTTTACAACCCTATCTAGGGAGAGTTGGTACATGTGGGAATTGTTTCTGATTAGTAGGGCCAACCGGAATAAGAAAGTTCTTATTAGAGCGTGCTTTTCAATTTGAATTTATCTTCCTCTTCCCTCAAAATCAAAAACATGAGAAGAAATAGTTGCATAAATTGTTTCAAGCATTGAGCATTCAAATTAAGATATTCTGTGACACTATTATTTGAATGAAAAAAAGTTGCCATGATAAAGGAATGCTTAGATGCTAAGGATGGTAGGTTCAAATTTTATAATCAAATATTTATATTTAACCTAATGAATATTATAACTGAATTATTTGTTCGCTTTATAATACATCTATCACAAAAATAATTTTTTTTTGGAGTATTGAGTATTGAGTATTGAGTATCTGAATATAAAACTGAGACCTCCTGGCATAATAAAATGAAGAAAATGCATGTAGATTTAACATTTGTGTACCTTTGTGATTTAAATTTTATTGAGAATAAAGATTTTCGTTGCTGATATTCAAAAACAAATCCTCCTTTCTGGGTGTTTTCAAGCTACATTTGATTCGTCAAATTTAAGTTTCCAGTCAATTTTTCTATTTTCAGATTGTTTCTACTGAAAATATGCGGTAGCAAAAGTGAGTGTCATGGACGTCGTGGAAATACTTTCTCTATAAATCACAAAGACTGAAATTAATGATGAAAGTGAATTTTGCATTGAGTGATTACGTTCTTGACGTTAAATGAATTATATTTGAGGGAAAGAATCTTCTGACTATAGTTACCACTATTCTAAGACATGATGACTGATTGAAACACGATTTCATTTTCATTTCTAGGTTATGCAACTTGCGAATGAACTTTGGTTAGCAAGAGGGTAAATTGGGAGGGTGGGATCGGCAGGATTGGAGATTTACCCGAAAAACAGACAAACGTCTTGTAAACGTGTTCTGACAAGCACAAAAGCGTTTGAAATTTTCGATAAGGAAAACGTTTTATGCACGTTGGATACTTCTGCTGATTTGTGAGACTTAAGTGAACAAAACTTTTTTTTGGACGATAGAAATTATGACCGTATTCTAAACGTTCCGTAAACGTTTGGGAAACATTTGATCAAAAATGTATCCGATCGATGGCGTGCTGTTCCTCGCAAGTGGTAGGAAACTAAGATGTTTACTATATATACGACTTTCAAATATATGTTTATAAGGAAAGACAAACGTTTTCCAAACGTTGTCTAAACCTTTCTTAAACGTTGAATAAACTTTTTCCGAACGTTGGATGAACGTTTGATAAATGTCTTGCAGACGTTTCAGAGACGGTTAGAAATTTATTCTGGTCAAATTTTGCTTGGTCTAACGTTACCCAAACGTTTTCAAAACCTTTTTTTCACGAAAATTTACAAACGTTTTAACGTTTGAAAAGAAGCGTCTTTCTAGACGTTCGGTGCTCTCCGGGTAGTTCTGCCAGGAGTCAAAATAACGCATGATCGCTCCATGAGCGGCCATATTGTTGAAATTTTTTGCCACTTTTCAACACGAAGCTTTATCCTCGTGGCTGAGAGAGAGTCTCATAATGGACTCGTGTTTCTACTCTTTTATGAAAACTCCAGGCTTTCCCCATGGTTTTCCGTTTTTCTCTTTGTAATAAGAACACAACTGATCGCCATCTTGGGACCAGGCCACGGCGCATGCGTGATCGGTACGATCGGCGACAAACCTCGAGTCACTGAAGTTTAGGGACCGTGCCTTTCAACGAGAAGAAGGGAGTAGACGACCATCAGGGAAAACTTACTTCACTAGTTCACTCTCATTTGTGCTGTTGGCAGAGCTACACTCTTTCACGAACAAAATTGTATTTTCGTCGAATTATTGCTAATTTTCAATTGTTAAGAATGAATTTTTAAAAGGCCTCGTATGTGCCGTCGATGAAGGTATGGTTCAAAACTTTTAGGGAAATCACTTCGGCTTAAATTGCATCAAATAAGCTTGACAAATAATTGTATAAAAATGGCGCCAAAGTGATTCGCCTCTTTCTAACATGTGCTCTTAATGCGGGATTTTGTGCGTCTAAATGTTCTTTTTATTTTAACCAAACAGAATAGCCACGTTTCGAAATTGGGATTCGCGGGGAAAATATTATCTTTCTTTCGATGAACATTTTCTCCATAAAGAAATAAATTGTTCACTCGCGTTCTGTTCAATTCTTAAGATTGAGGTTATGCCCTCTTTCAATTTATAACTTCTTTGATATGCAGTGGTCGACATTTTGATTTGTGAGCTTGGATAAAAGTGAGGTCGGTTACGTAATATAAAATGGTGAGATTGAGGAATAAGATATTTTTAAAAGTATTTTAATTATTTATTGGAACTTAGCTCGTAGCTACGATAAATGTCGAAGCGTCCTAGCCTGTCTAATAACGTTTCTTTTTTTAGATTTATTAAGGTAAGATTTCTGTATCGAAATGTGGCCTCCTTACTTTGTGGTTTGGCGAACCCCCAGTCTCCTTCAGTTAAGGTAATAGCCAATTTTGGGGAATTTTAAAACTAAAAATCAGATTGTAGTCGTTCAGAATGAATTTTGCTACTAGTTAGGTTATTGTGCATGATTTGATTTTAGACAAGTGTCTGGCGCCCTGGATATTTATGATAATAATAGATTTAAAAGAGTTTCTCTAAAGTCGCTGCATTCATGCCTTTTTCGCTGCAGTAAACCTGAGCCATAATGACAACCAGGGCCGTAGCGAGGCCGCGGCTGCGAAGGGCCCCCAAACACTTTCTCGGAAAATATGATTTGGGTTAAATTTAAAGAGCTCAACTTGTAAAAACTCCCCTTCTTCAACACGCCAGATTGAAAAATGAATCTGCCAAAACAAATTTTGCCACTTTTTCTTCAGAAATCAAGTTTGAAAGTTTGCCAATTTTTTTTCTTCAGGAAGCCGGTCAGCGCAAGGGCCTAGACGAAACTGAACGCTCAAGAGAAGCGAGCATCAGCCCGGGGGGGGGGGGGGGCTCCCTACTGCTGCCGGTTGATACAGAGAAAACTCAGAACTGGAGGAAACCTGTGCAGGACACAAAACACCGCGAACCCGCAGCTGCAAATCGAATCTAAAATCTACAAGTTCGATAGTGCAGACGAAATTTTAGGAACAACAATATTGAGAATAGGGTTGCTAAATGACTCATACCAAAACTGATACTTACACATGGGGAGAGGTGCCGTAAAGTTTACAGAAAGATTATGTTAGAGCAAAAATAACAAATGAGAAGTAAACAATTTTCGTGGAAAGAACTTTACAATCTCATAAATAAAGTGAATTATTACTCTGGAAGGGCACAATAAAAGAAGTAAACGACAAAAAAAAGGTTATCTGATGCTCGCACATAAAATTTTCAAATTCTTAAACTAGAAAGAGTAAACCTCAATAAAAACAGTTAAATTTTTTTAGCGAAGAGGATAATTTTTTAACTTTTTCGTTTTATTTTTAACTTTAGTTCCGAAATCTTATTCTATGTGATAAATATCAACTTTTCGTACAATGACGTTATTCAATGAGTCAAGAATGATAGCCATTGTTTCAATATTGATGTATAGCGATCGACTTATCTAAAATTAGGTAAACCTTGATATCTCCAATGAAAATTTCACGTAAAGGTTATCGCACTCAAGGCTTGTTTACTCACACTGATAAGAGCAGTGTTTCTTCCAGATTTGATTGAAAAGTGAGATACAGGGAAGATAAGATGCCCAAAGTTTTCTAATGATTCGAAGTATCAAATTTCTTGAAAAAAGTTCTAATACAGGAACCCATTTGGGTATTTGCATAAATCTCTTTTCAGAATTGTATGGTGGAATTAGGATACCCTATGTGGGAATTGAGATCAGGATTCGGAAGGGCCCTGCATAGTTTTTCTGATCATTCGCATAACTTCTATCGTCTAGAATTTTTCTATAACGTAAATAATATTTGATGGAATTATAAAAAATATAAAGTTAAATCTACATCAGACTGGAATGCTCCGATTTTATCCTATTGGAAAATTTTTAACAAACAAGATGAATGTCAATAAGTTTATTTTTCAAATATCCCAGCCAAAAATACTAATTTTTTAAAGAATAATCGTTTCTGCAACGAAATAATTGAGTTTTCTCCCCAATAGTCAAATTTTCTACTAAAAACGATTGTTTGACAAATAAATAATAATTTTTGACGACTCATTTGCTTTTTGAAGAAAATACTGGAATTCTCTTCCATAATAGTAAAATTCAACCAAAAAGATTGTTTCACCAATTTTTTTCAGACAAAATTACTAATTTTTGACAGTACAATTGCTTTTTGAACGAGATAATTGTGTTTTATACCAAAATAGTCAGATTTCTTACTAGAAAGTTTGAAAGGTTTCCAAGCTAAAAAAGGAATTTTTCACCAAGCAATTGCTTCTCAAAAAGATAGTTCAGTTCTCTAACAAAATAGGAAAATTTTCAATCAAAAATGATTATTCTACGAATTCTTAAACCTAAAATAATAACTTTTGACGAAACAATTGCTTTTTCAACATAGGAGTCCAATTTTCTACAAAAATAGTCGAATATCCAACTAGAAATGATTGTTTCACAATATTTTTCAGAAAAATTACTTATTTTTACAGAACGATTGCTTTTTGAATAGAATAATTGATTGCTCGACCAAAATAGTCGTATTTTTCATAAAAAAAAATTGTTTGGCAAATTTCCAGGTCGAAGATATTATTTTTTTACCAAGCAAATGCTTTTTGAACAAAATAGTTCAGTTCTCTACTTAATTAGTCAAATTCTCAATCAAAAATAATTACTTTACAAACTTTTCAACCAAAAATGCTAATTTTTCACAATTCAACTGCTTTTCAACCAAATAGAGGGATTCTCTTCCAAGATAGTCAAATTCCTAACTCCTAATGATTGTTTACAAATTTTTCACGAGAGATTACTGGTTTTTCACAGTACAATTGCTTCTTCAACAAAATATTTCAATTCTCAATCAAAATAGTCGAATATCCAACTAGAAATGGTTGTTTTACAATATTTTGCAGGAAAAATTACTAATTTTTACAGCACAATTGCTTTTTGAATGAAATAATTGAATACTTGATCAAAATAGTAAAATTTTTCATCAAAAATGATTGTTTGTCAAATTTCCAGGTCGAAGAAACTTATTTTCTACAAAACAATTGTTTTTCGTTCAAAACGGTTCCGTTCTCTACTTATATAATCAAAATCTCAATTAGGAATAATTTTTCACGATTCAACTACTTTTCAACCAAAAAGTGGGATTCTCTCCCAAGATAGTCAAATTCCTAACCCATAATATTCACAAAGCAATAGCTTGTTGAACCAAAAAGTGGAATTCTATCCTGAAATAGTGAAATTTGCAGCAGAAAATTATTGTCTTACAATTGTCTGCAACCTAAAAGACAATTTTTTACAGTACAAAAGCTTTTTGAACGAAACGATCGACTTCTCTACCAAAATAATCAGATTTTCAATTGGAAGAAATTATTCTACAGAAATATATTTTTTTAAATGCAATTGTAGGTATTCTAATTATAATATAATGATATCATAATATAATTCATGATATAATAATTATTTTATAAGTATTTTAATTATTATACAAATTTTCGAACATAAAATACTAATCTTTTACGATTCAATTGACTTCTGGACAAAATAGTGGAATTGTTTTTCACAGTGATTTTGGTTCTCGAACAAGATAGTTTATTCCTCTATCAAAATAGTGAGATTTTCAACCCAAAATGATTGTTTGACAAATTTTTAAGCCGAAGGTACTTATCTTTCACAAAATAATTTCTTTCTGACAAAATAGTAGAATTTTATGCGTAAAAGTAGAATTTCCAGCTTAAAATCATTGTTTCACAATTATTTGGGACCAAAAATACTATTTTCTTACAGAATAATTGTTTTCTGAACGAAACAATCAAATTCTCTACCAAAATAGTCACATTCTCAATTGGAAAAAAATTTTTCTACAAATTTTCGAACATAAAATACTAATCTTGCACGATTTAATTGACTTCTGGACAAAATAGTGGAATTCTCTTCCAAGATGTTCAAATTTACAAACCAAAATTACGTTTGCACAAATTTTCGCAGCACAAAATACTAACTTTTCACAGTACAGTTTCTTCTTGAACAAAAAATTTTAATTCTCTACCAAAATAGTCAGATATGCAACTAAAAATTATTTTTTTACAAATTTTTGCAGCCAAAATTACTGAATCTTTTAACAGTACAATTGCTTCTCAAACAAAATAGTTCAATTCTCTATCAAAATAGTCAAATTTAAACCAAATATGTTTATTCTACAAATTTTCCAGCCAAAAATACTAATCTTTTACAGTACAATTGATTTTTCAAGAAAATAGTTGAATTACCGACGACAGTATAGTGAAATTCTAAATCAAAAATGGGTTTTCTACAAATTTCCGAACTCGAAATAATAATTTTCCAGGCAAAAATACTGATCTTTTACAGTACAATTGCTTCTTAAACAAAATAGTTCGATTTTTTTCCAAAATAGTCAAATTTTTCATCAAAAATCATTGTTTCTCCAAGCCGTAGAAATGAATTTTTCACAAATCAATTGCTTTTGAAACAAAATAGTTCAATTCTCTTTAAAAAAATCTGCCCGCTTCGCGGGCACATTCTCATCGCTCGCTTCGCTCGCAAGTTCCAGCGCAGCGCGCGTCCGGTGGATCTCGCGCTTCGCGCTCGATGATGTATTCGATTCGCGCTTCGCGCTCGTATGTTCCAAACCTCGCGCTTCACGCTCGGGTATTTGTGTCTCGCAATCGGAATGCTTTTGCTATTGTTTATTTCAATAATAAGGCAGATTTGAAAATGAATTGAACA
>WSXT02097548.1:0-25790 GCA_011762715.2 Neuroterus valhalla
AAGGGCAATCCAATCCGATCATTCTTTCGAAAGTTATCGAGTACACAGATTACAGACTGCAGACTACAGACAGACAGCCAGACATACAGACAGACAGACACCTTCGTAAAAAACATTTTTTCGGACTCAGGAGGTCTCAAAACGTGGAGATTTCATCAAATCCGCGAAAGTGAATTTTCACATAAAACCAGTACCTTCTCATTCCAAATGAGAATGTAAAAATCTTATGTTGAGAGAGGCAAACTTCAGTCCACTGCGTGCGCTGATATTTAATAATAATTAAGGTTGAGATCACCCTAATTCAGAACAATTTTCAAATAAATGTTCGAAAATATTCTTTCCATTCTTTTCTAAAAAGATGAGTTGTACTGTGTTTGAAATCCTTGGAATGAGGGTGATCTTTCCTCTGGGGTCAAGGTGGCCCCAGAATGGGCGCCAAGAATCCATCTATTGAATGCAGAAAACAGCAGAACAACTTAATAGGCCACGATTGCAAGACGATTGCTTCACCCCACTGCCACCGTGACGATTTGCATACACGATTATAGAGTGCGAAGGGGAAAAAGTTGATTTCATTCAGGGGCAGATCGAGGCAAAATGCCAAAAATGTTGCTGCATCCACTTCATAAGTGCATATCTGCCTCTATTTGAGCGCCTATCATTACCAGGAGCCATCGGAAGCCAGCTACTTCGTCTAGGGATATTTTGCAGGCGCCACTTCTTCTGCGATGAAAAAATTTCTAGATACAGACTCGTAAATCTACTTGGTTACTACTTAGTGTGGGATTACTTATTCACAGATGCTTCAAAATTTGGCGTTTCGAAACATCAGTTTTTTCTGAAAAATGAGTTGCTTCCTTCAAAACTTCTTCTAATTCCCCTTTTAGTATTCCATTTTTATTTTAAGAACCTTCTGGTTAAATCAGAAAAATGTAGATTGAAAATTGTGTAAAATTTTTCTACAAAGAAGCCGGGAAGTGAATACCAGAGGTATGCAACGCCACTCATTGTCTCCCATAAGCAAATTTTTCATTTGAATTTGAATTTGCGACAGACCAAAGTGTCAAATCAACAAAAATGGCCACGTCAGTAGTACATGGTTTAACATTTTATTAGATTTAATCACGTGAAATTTTTATTATGTAGGTTATAGGTATTGAAAAGTGATCTGTGATCAAAGTGTATTGCGGAAATAGTGATTTATCATATAATATGTTACAAGAATAGAAAGTATGAACCGGGAGATGAAGAGGAGTTCAAATAAAAAATCGGAAAGTTACATGACTCAACCTAGACAATCAATAGTTTCAGCGTAAAAATATGAACAATCTTGTTACAAATTAAAAAAATAATTTTATCATTCCATTAGAAGAATGTACATTCTCTTAGTCTTTTTCAAGAACTTTTTGAATATATCTATACTTTATAGGAGACAGAATTTTTATTTTTTTTCCATTTTAAGAAGAACCTTCTGCAAATTCCTTACTCTGTGAGTTTTTTGAGCTAACTCAAGTTTGATGATCGAATTGATGATAGCTCAAGCATATGGAACAATTTTCTTTTCAATTTTTTCAGAAAAATATATTTATCAGGTCTTATTTGAATTTTTCTCATTTATATGACTTGGGGCAGGGAATTAAAAAAAATGAATATTGTTTTTATTTGAAGGCAGGGAGTTTCAGAAAAGAAACATAATTCCACTTGGAACGTGGGATTTTCCACATGGAAGGGGACCTTTTCAAAATAATTAAAATTTTAATTTAGAAGAGAGGAATTAAAGTAAAGTATCTCGCAGAAGAAATATTTCTGAATTATAGTAGAAAAGTTGTTTACATTGTTCATTGCAAATTCATCCTTTTCAAATTAAAAAATCAAGAACTTGGTTAAATGTCAAACTCTTTTGTTGGAACCTAAATTTTTATGTTAAGGGTGCCTTATTTTGATTCAAAATTCACCTCTGGTTGAAAATGTAACTTCTTCGTTGAAAATCAATTCATCTTTTTTTGGTGAAAATTCGAGTATTTATCTGAACATTGATTTTTTTTTAAATTAAACTATTTCTTCGAAAATTTATATACTTTGAGGAGAATTCGTCTTTTTTGTCGAAAATAATTCTTCATGTTTAAAAATTAATCTTTTTGGCATGAAATACATCTATTCTACTTAGAGATTCATCATTTTCCCTGGAAATTCAGCAGTCAGGTTTAAGATGAATTTCATCAATTTGAATCTATTTTTTTGTTTAAAATAATTTTTTTTCGAAAGTTAATCCTCTTGTTCAAGAATTCTAGTTCGCGGTTAACAATTCAAGTTATACAGTTAGATGAATATTTGTCTTTTCAGTCGAAACGACATCTTGTTGGAAACACTTATGTTTGGTTAAAACATTAATTTTTCAAATCAAATTGTTACTTTTCCATACTTGGTTGAAGATGATTATTTTTATAGTTCGAAATTCAACTATTTTGTTGAGAAATTGTATTTTTTGGTTAAAAATTAATATCTAGTCAAAATTTGAACTATCTCTGTTGAAAATTCGTCTTTCTGAATTGAAATTCAACTAATAAACTTGAAAATTAATCATTATATTGAAAATTCATTATTTTGTTTAAAAGTGCAACAACTTGCTTAAAAGTTAGTTTTTCTTTTGTTGAAAGTTGGTATTCTCTGTTCCAGGCAATTATTGAAACTGAAAATTTCACTTATTTGAATTGAAATTTTGATAGCTGTAGTTGAAAACTCATTTGTTTGGTTGAACATCAATTTTTTCCAGCTCAAAATTTGAGTATTCAAATTTCGGTTTCTGTTTGTAAATTCAACTCTTTCAGTTGAATATTCTTTGTTTCAGTTAAAAACTCTCTTGTCCGGTTTGAAATCTGTTTTTCAAACTAAAAGAATTACTGCTCTATTCTTGGTTGAAAAAAATTATTTTTTTGGTTCGAGATTCAACTATTTTGTTGAAATATCGAATTTCTCGGTATAAAATAAATTTTTTTATTTGAAAATTAATCTTTTCGTTTAAACATTCACATCCGTGGTTGAAAATTGAAGTGCTCCAGTTAATTTTTCATTATTTTGGTTGAAAATTCATCTTCTCTGTTTAAAATCGCTTTGGCTGAAAAATCATCTATCTTGTTGGAAATCAGTTTTCTTTTTGTTATTGTTGATGGATTTTTGTCAAATGCCAGCTGAATTGTCCCAAGAGATGTAAGGAAATGATATGCTTCTGTGGAAAATTTAAGTATTCTTTTCAAAATTAATTAATCTTGCAATGTTTGATCTGTTGTGTTGAAGAATATTTAGAACAAACGACATGAATTGGAATAAATCTTTGCTTTTTGCGACAAACATGAATATGTTACTTTTAGTTGACCGGGAAAGTTGGGACACTTGACTGGGAAAACCGGGAAATGACCGGAAATTGGAAATCGGCCGTCGATTCGCCACCCTGATCCTCATCTGGGAATCTCGAAAAAATACAAAGAAGACAAGTTGGAAACTATAATCATAATAATCGTGACAGCCTCCTGGTGAATACAGAGATTTGTAAAAACGACTCTTTGGAAAGTAATAAAAAGCTCTTGCAACTCACGGTCCCTAGTTCTCATTTTCATATGTAATAAAATGATTATATTTCTTTTTAATTTAATATCGCCCTTACGAAATCAAGTTGGAGCGGTACTTGGAGGCACGTCGCGATGAAATGAGGAGCGGCAATGGCAAATAAATCGCCTCGCCCGCGTCACGTTCCAATCGAAGCGAGACCGAACGCTCATGAAAGCTTATGATGGACCTGCAGGTCCCTCTTTGATCTTCGCCGCACTGGTCACAGCATTCCAGTTGACAGTACAGGCCTTTTTCCAAAGTCTATTGCTTTCACTTGATTCGATTCGAATTGAATCGAACCTTACACGAGATTCATCATCGAAAATATTTTATTTGACCAATGCGCATCCTCCAGATCTTCAGAAAACATTAAAAGAATCTAACAGATCGAAATTTTCTTTCCATCATAAAATAGCCCGAAGTGTTTTACCTCGGAAACATTTTTTTGTAATTCCATTCCATTATATATTTGAGAAATTTATTGATAAGCTTAGTTATACCACAAACTGCATATATAATTAGGGGATTATACATAACTTTTTATGCTTAAACTTTATGTATGACTTTTATGGTAGGAAGCTTAACCATTTCGAATGCAACGTTTGCCTTCGAGATATTTGACTAACTGGAGTTAAAGAGTTTGGAATTTAAGGAATAATCATTTTACAACAGGAACCATCTCGAAATTGAGCAGCATTTATTTTGAAGCTATGTGAAGAAAAAAATTTTTGTAGTATCCCAAATGCAACAGTTTGAATTTAAAGGTAAGAGTTTTCAATATCAAAGAGATTGCACGCAGCAGAAATCAAAATTCAAGATTTTGAAGATGAATTGATACAAGAATTGAAAAATTTATAATACTTTGAAACTCGTTTACACTTTATTATTGTAAACGAATTATTATTGGTTTAGTTGTACACTGAGGAGGGCACCAGTCTCCTGCAGGAATCTGTTAGAAATTTCTACATAACTGACCAAAGAAGAACTAGTCAAGTTATAAACAAAATAATTTACTTTCATTGAAAAGAAAAATTTGAAAAATAGATCATTGAATTTTCTCATGACCACGAAAAATATGAAATTGCAACAGATAAAAAAATACAACAAAAAAAAAAAGAAAAAATTCAGCCCAACCCACGAGGAGTGGTTTTTTTCCCCAAAATCCAAGGAGTTTTCTTTTGTGGGGGTGGGGGGGGGGGGGGGGGGAATTATCTTCCAAGAAATAAATCAACTGTCACAAAATAAAATTTTAGGGCAAGCGAAAATAAGCTACTCGTCCTTGAATATTCATGCAGCTTCGGCGATTTGAAATTCTTTCATATTAAAATTTGTCACTTTTCACAACAAATATTAGAACACGCATTTTAAAAAAAACTGGGAAAATCAATGCATCTCAAATATAAGATGTGAACCGCATCGAATCCTCTCTTGGACTGAGTAAAGTAACGATCCTAAGAAATTAACCCCGAACCGAGATTTTATAATAATATAATAATAATAATAATAATCTTGAAACTAAAATAATAAGAAATTAAAAGCTTTAAAAGTTGAGAGATATTTCAGCAGCAGTTTATCGCATGAATGATCAAATTGAAGAATTTTAGAAGGGAAGCTCTGAACTCCTTCATTACTTATCTGATAAAAATGTTTACGATGGAAAATTTAAAACTAAAGCTCGCAAAAATGCACTACTTTCAAGAAGAATATTTGAAATTGAATCCCTAAAAGCTTTCCCTCTCAAAATTCAAATCCGCGTCATACTTCTTCGAAAGCTCTGAAGCAGCTTTAACCCTAAAAATAATTTCGATTACTGATAAAATTACGTACTGACTTAGATGGACTCATTCTATTGGCTCTTCTTTGGCTAACTCAACCAGCATTTTGGGTAATAAAGTGTGTTTACTTCACCTTGCGAAATTGTGTAGATAACAACTCCTAATTCTCACATCCTAATAGACTAATGAAAATTATTTGCCGGGCTTCAGTGTTGTTTTTTGAAAAAAATTCAAATTTCGAAATATGGATGACGTCCGTTATTTCCAAATAAGTTTGTAAACAAATGAAGATGTGCATAGGAACAACAGTTTTGCTTTGAAAAAATGGGGCTTTTTCGAAATAGAAATAGTTTCAATGTGAGGTGTAATAAGAATAGGATTTTCTCTGAGTGTTAATTCTTCTTCTAGCAAAACATTACATTACATTATGCTATACGGCAGTATAGCATAAACAACAAAATCTTGAACTGAGGGCATCTTCATGTCATTACTCACGTAAGCGTTTTTTGCGTGAACAGTGAAGAAATTCGGAATATGAGAAGCAAGTGTTTTGGGAACAAAGGGATACATGGATTCAAAAATTAAAACTAAAAATGTTAAAAATTTGGGAGGGTATACATATATTCTGAGCAAGGCGACCTAACTAGGAAAAACGGGACACCCCGTCACGAGAAAAGAGACAGATTTTTCAACACTTTTTTCGACACACGTCTCGACACACGCAGCTATCCCCCCCTCTTTCACCCCCCCCTCTTTCTTCCTTTCTCCCTCCCTGCCGTTTTGGAGATCGATGTAGTATATGTGCAATGGACTCTGCGCTTCCCATTCTCACATGTCTTCCCTTTGCCCACTCTTGCTCTGGACGGCACGACGCACACCCGACGCGCCGCGTGTGTGTATTGAACATGGCTTTACACGTTCCGCACGAGTAAAGGCATTTGTAACGAATAGTTCTGATAGTGATTCGTCTGAGAGTTCATGTCTGCATATAACAATTGAAATTGACAAACTTTAATAATTTAACTTCTCTGAAATTTGAATCTCCAATTGCGATCAATTTTATACTTTCCGCTACAATATTTCTTTTACTGGCGTGCATGTATGCATAAAGTAAGGGGATAGCTGTTTTCTTCCAATTAATTAATGAAATAACAATCAAATTCATGATTTTTTTTTCAACGCGAAAGAGCAAAGCTTCTGTTGGCGGTCCCGCGACCACTTTAATTTTTTAAAAATAATTAAACGTGAAAAAGTCCCTTCTAAGTAGAAGAGTGAGGAACCGCGGAAAAGTCGCAAAAAAAGCGATAGTAAAAATTGATTTATTTTACCTACGCGCCTCATGTAGCATACTACTGTGCTTTTTTCGAAATTTTCTCTCGATTTAAGTCGCTAACCCCTTGTTTTTATGAATTGTTCAAAAGTATCAGTAAATATTTGATTTACAAGGGTTCGTGATTTGTTCCCGGAGTTTAGTCGATTTCGCTCTGGAGACCCAAAATAGATTGGGCATACTTTATTTAGATAATCTACAAGTTTCAGACTTTTCTGTTTTTTTTTATATAAAAACACCCAAGCCTCCTCAAAGTGATTTCAAATTGAATCTATGGCGATTCTGAGGATCTAAGAATTGCAAAAAAGTGTACATTATACACCATTTACGGATCCTATTTTGTTTTCTAGATTCTATATTTCCACAAAAGTTCGATCTTCCTGACGAATTGATACAAATCAAATGAACCAATTAATAATAACGGAATAAATAATTTTCTGGGAAATAAAATGATTTAATTGAAAAGGAAATTGTCGACCTTCCATATTTTCCTTCGGGCGGCGTTTCTCACGCGAGAAAGAAAGCCGGAACGAAGGGAATCGGTTCGCCGAAATTGAGAGGAATGAGTCGCGGATAAATTCGTCGAAACAGTAATTGAAATTTGCGCAGGGTAATTGCCATGGCCATCCTGTACCATATAATTGATTACCAGTTCGTATGTACACCATTTGGTCCCCCGTAAAACGTCTGATTATATGCGTACTCGCATTCTGACTCCTCTAAGTAAAAATGGCAAAGTGCAAGTGCAACCTGGCCTGTAAGTGATCCTTTGGCAGCCATCGCGTGCATTCATTTTCCAACTTCTCTTTCCTTGTTTCCTCTAAACTTCCCGAAGTTATCCTTGTATGCAGTGTCCCATTCGCTCCCCTCACTACGAAAATTAGACGTTTCGACTCCACTAACCTGGCACGAAAACTGATGCATAGAATCAAGATCGACATTATGGAAAAAAGTGCACCCTAAGCAAATCGAAGTTTGAGCGAAGTTATAAACTTTATTAGCAAACTCTCATACTGTTTTGAGGACTTCATTCAATTATTACTTTAATTCCCAACCAGACTTCTGGAATTGAAACTACTGCTTCGGAATTTGAGCAATGAAATTGATGATAATAATGAACGAAGGAACAGTTTCGTTACACTGAGAAAAAAGTAATATCTCAGCAACAAAATAATTTCGTTGAGCAGTTTTGGTTGTTCTCACCAAAATATGTTTTCCGCTGCCAAAAAAGTGGTTGTTGTTACAAAACAATTAGGTTGGCTCAAACAAAAAATTTGTTAAGCACATTTTGTTAAGTAAACCAAAGGATTTTGTTGATCCTGCCAAAAACACGGCTGCGCATGCGCTCTCTCTCACTCGTGAAGAACAACGGACCACGTTTTTAACATGGTTCACGTGAACAAGAATCAGTTTGTTAAACGTTGGTCGGTCGAAAACTTTCGGTATGGTGGACGTGGCGACAAAAAAGATTGTTAGGGAATGGGGTCTCGAGACAATCATAGATAGATTCATTTCAAGGTAAGTGATTTTTACATTTCGATTTCTTCTTCACAATGTTATAAATACTAAAGATAAACTTTTATCGTTGATGCTGTAGAGTCACGCGTGGCCTTTCTGAATATGATAAGTTTTATGCTTGCAATTTTTTTGTAAATTTATATTCTAAATTCTGTCTTAACTTCAAGTAATCATTGAAAACAAGAATCAGTCGGGAGAACCAGAAAATTGCTTGTTTTCAGATTGAGTAGAGTGTCATTTTTTCGAGGTAAAATTTTTAAATAACCTTGGAAAAGTGGCTGGATGTGACTAAACTAGCTTACCTCACTTCATTCGAGTAATAAAAATTAGAGTTTCGAGTAATTACTCCAAAATTTTAGTATAAATAGCAGAAAAAGCTTCATTTTTCAAGCTGGTTTTAAGGTTGGGTAACGAAATAAGAAAAATTTAACCTATACCAGGTGGGTGGCACTCCTATAAACGCCTGCAGAATAAATGTGACGTGAGATTTGACCGGAGCCGCGTGGCGGCGCTGGCTGTTCTTTTAGGCCCATACATATTCTATAGAATGAAGGAAATCCAAATTTGATTAATTGATTCGCAGCGGGCAGATTTTTTAGCATATAATTATCTAGAAAAAATATTTGTTAATATTTCAAATATCCAATAAATTAATAGGTCCTAAGAGAAAGTGAAAAAACAATTATTTTCATGACCATATACGAATACGCTTCTCACCGATTACATATAATAATTCTACAACAATATTAAATTTGTAACACTTGCATGCGTCAATATCGTAAACTATAAAAATAGTAGATCCAATTGAATTTCTTTTTAGTTTTGGCATTTTCAATTACAATTAAAATTAACAATTAATTCAACGATATTATAAAATTATATATTTCTTTTAAAATTTGGACAACATTTTATTTCGATTCATTGCCGTTTTTTCAAGTTTGAAAGAGCCCTTAGACATTAAAAATACAACGCAAAAACAATAATTTCTCGCTCCCTCCGACTGCTTCTTGTTTCTAATAACCAATCAAAGTTATTCTAATAGAAATCGCAAATAACATGTTGAAATTCAGAAAAGCCGTGATTATTCTCTATAACCCTTGTAACTAATAAGCTTTAAGGTCAAGATCGGAAAAAATGAATTTATTGTCAATTTCTTTAAGTTATAATCAGACTTGAAAGTAAGGAACATAATTTTGAGGTTATATGACATAAATATTTTGAATGTGAATTCTCCCTATTATTTTATTATCATTTGTTTCAAAATATGAATATACTTGTATGACACTTGTAACAGTAATATGACCATCGTGGCAATAATAATAAAAGGACCATCGTAAAAATGGAAAAAATAGTTAATTTCAGATAAATAAAGTATAGTCTTTTTAATTTTCAGCTGAAGGAATTGATTTAGGAACACTAAATGCATTTGCACCCGGAAGAAGCTATGTAGAAAGCTCCTAGAAAATGATTTGTTGGGGATTCAAATTAAATTTGAAGGCAAATTGAATAATTATTTAAAATTAAAAGAGCGTTTGCGTTTTATCAAGGTGTCATGTGCTCTTTACGATCCGGAAGGAAACTCATTTGTTACTTGGTACTAAGAAGTGTGTGCAATAGAATAAATATTCGTGTTCTTGAAAAAAATTGTCGAACTTGTTCTTCCCACATGAAGAATTTCTATTTTTAATTTGATGATTTCTGTTTTTAATGGGAGATGCGTCATTTGTTTGTGTTCAAAATTGGTTTTTATCTCAACCTAAACTGACGTCCTATGAAATAATTGGACTGCTTCACACCAAAGAAATGTTCTAATCGT
This sequence comes from Neuroterus valhalla, assembly GCA_011762715.2. Classification (NCBI taxonomy): domain Eukaryota; kingdom Metazoa; phylum Arthropoda; class Insecta; order Hymenoptera; family Cynipidae; genus Neuroterus; species Neuroterus valhalla. The sequence goes on from WSXT02097548.1 coordinate 10,046, forward strand.
AACTTAGAGAATTTACCTTTAAAAAAAAGCTTTTTTTCTATGCGATTCCACGTGTAAAAAAAGCCAAGCGATATTTTTATACTTATAGATCTCGTTTTCATTTGATGATCACAGTTTAAGTAATAATACTATTTATAAAAAAAAGTATGTAAGTTATTGAGAGTGGAATGACAAATAATTCCTTACAATAAATAATTTTGTTCCTTACAAAAATTGTGTGTACTGATTATGCATTTTACTAATTATATAATGGACCCTAATACAATTATTTATAACTGTGACTTTCTACCTTAGGACAAAAACTCCTCTACTTTGATGTATAAATTAGTTGGAATATTTTCTGTGGGAAAAAAACTAGAAGCACACAGAATGCATTGCAATTTAATAGTGAATAATTGGAGCAATTTCCTGCAAATCCAGCACGTATTACCAAATCGATGCATTTTTTTCTTGTGGGTTTTTATTCATACAGAAATCTATGAATTTCTATTTATAAAATATATTTGTCCTTAAAAAGATCTATCGTTTCTTCAACAAAACTATTCTGTTAAATTTACAAAAGTTTGGTTCGATCAACAGAACGATTCTGTATAACCTTCAAAATTTTCATTCAGCCTAAAAAATCATTGTGTTGGACTGACAAATATTTGGCTGATTCAATCGAATATGTTTGTTACATCTACAAACAAATTTTGTTGTGCCTACCAAACTTTTTCGTTGGGTCAACCAAACGCACCGACAAAATAACTTGGTTGGCTAAACAAAACGATTTTGTTGCTTCTATAGCAACCAAAAAATTTGGTTGAGACAACCAAATTTTTTGTCGGTCAACCAAACACTTTTGTCAGTGTAGAAGAAGAATATATAGTTCTCCATATAATAGATTACTGATATCATAAATCGTGCTTCCTCCCCTTTGTTTTTTCGCTACGTCCCTACCTGCATACTTAATATTAATTTAATAAGGATGAAAAATTGATGATACTTCCTGTAAGGCAAATTAAATTTTCATTGAGGACTTTGTAATTCAGGGTCAACGATTATATTCTACAGGCTTACAATTGAATCGCGAGATGCGAGGGTCATGCAAGCGAAAAATAGCCTTATGTAATTATGGGCTAGAGATAAACAATGTTTTCTCCTATTCACGAAAATGACAAACATTTACAACGTTCCGCCGGATACGTGCGTACATGACACGTATTAAAAAAATGTGCGCCTGTTTGTTAGATTCGCTACTCGCGAGTAATAATTTTCCCGTGAGGATATACGTGCGTGGGATGCATGTACATAGCAGGTATGAGTCTGTATGTGTTCGCGAATTGCAAGTCCCCTAAGAAATATATGAAGTATATGAGAACATCAGAACACAGTTAGCTACACATGCGCAACACACGCAATATTAACTTCAACTCTAATGTACTTTGCGCTCTGCTCACAAGAAAATGAAGGTTTTTAATGAAAATAACTCGTTCTTTTAATGTTCTCTTTGGAACTTTCAAATAAACTGTTTTCTTTCTTAAGATTTCAGAAGGGGGGTTGAAGAAATAGTTGTACGTGTGCCCTCTCCCCTCACCAGTCATCACCGACTAAGATCGTTCGGGAATCGGGATCTTCAAAATGATGAAACGTTTTCTATGATTTTCAGCGGGCCGGAAACTTGAACATTTATTGAGCAAGGATCCAAAATTACGAATATTTTGAGAAAATTGTTCGTGGAATTTATTGAGATTTTATAAATTGTTGAGAATTGTTTCTTGATAGGAAAACAGTCACGTAAATTTCTCAAAATGAATCGAATAACAAAAAATTAATAAAACATATGTTTAAACGATTATCAGACTATTGCCCTAAATATCAAAGATATCTAGTAATTTGGAAAAAATCGAATCATTTCCCAGAAAAAGGATGCAGTTTTAAATATTTCCATAAATCCAATAATTTTCACTGCTTCATGAGCAGAAAATGAGACAATGAGAAATCAGTGGGATTCCACTGATTTCGAAAGAAGAACGAAAAGTGATGAAAAAGAACAGGGATGTGGTCATAAGAAATGATAGAGAAGAACTTAAATAATAAAGAATACTAAAAATAAGAAGTATATGATGAAATTTTAGGAAAGGGTTGGGAATTAAGGGAAATTATCGAAAATATAATGGAACAATGTTTTTATCAGTTTTAATGATAAAAGTTTATAGGAAACCATAAAAAAATAATATAACAATGACAATGCGTTTATCGAATCTATATAAATGTTTTTTCCTGCTCAATCAATAATCTCAGTTGAGGTAAATAGAATTAATAAAAAAAAAAAGGAACCAACCAGAATACAACAGACAATCTGTTGAATTCAACAGATTCTGATTAAGAGAGTAGGTATTATTAAAACCGTATAAAAAATGGTGATTATTAAATAGTTCCTCAAATATTTTTTCTTGTTTCAACTCGCTTTTTCTTTATTACTGAAAAACGTGAGCTAAATCAAAGTAGAATAAACCTTCGACAAAATTCCCAGTTTTTAGACAATTTTTGGATGAGATGCAGACGTTTTTGTCAGTTTTTTTCTCATCCACTAATCGTGGTTTGGGAAATTGATCTTTCCCCTTGGGATTTCTGGTGCATTTATTAATTTTCGCCTTCGTTATTATTTATGAACTATGAGATATTTGGAATATGTATACATTTTATTCCTTTTAAAAGTTGGAGTTTTAACTTTAAACAGTAACTCTTGCGATTTCATTTTCTGATTGCAAGTTACTTTGTTAGTTTTCTTGTTAATTTTTTTTTCATTTATGACGTTTGAATCACACTGTAAAAACTGTAACAAAAGTGTCCAAGCCCTCATGAACTGTAAAAACTGTTATTAAGGCTGTCAAAACTGTTATAAACTGTAAAATTGGAATATTTTGACAATTTTTTCACTCTAAAATTCAGATAACTGTTTTTCAGATTTCAGTTCAAATTGAAACTTTTTTTGTAATTAATATTACAGTCTGACGCCCCTTCTAAAATAAAAAAAATCTGCCAGCTGTGGGTGTACATTTTCATGGCGCGCGGCTCGCTCCGCCCACAATTTGGATTTGGACAATTTGGATCTCGCGCTTCGCGCTCTATAATGTATTTACCTCGCGCTACGTGCTGGGCTTTATACGAGCTTGATTCATTTTACAGTGCAATACATACACAGAATTTCAAAAATTGCAAAACTGCTGAAAACCTCTACTTCTATGGAGATTAGTGAATTTTGTTCCATTTTTGATGAATTTTTTTTTTAAGTAGGTTTACTCAAGGCTCTACTTTCTCATTACAATACTCGCCACCGATATTTACATCTCACATAGTTTGTCTAGCAAGTTGAATTTTTCATTGTTTAAAAAACGTTGTCACGATTGAAACAGAAAATATTCATCTTGTAGAAAAATAATTCAGATAGAACTTTAAGGCCTTTTTCAGATGAACAATTTTTCCATTCAATATTTCTTCTTATCTCTCATTGTTTGGCTGGGAAATGGTATCTTTTTATTTTTGTGAGTGCGTTATCACGATTAAAACGAAAACTAATATTCATCTTATCGAAAAATAAACAAGAGCAAATTTTTAGATTTTTTTAAGGCTAACAGTTTAGGTGCTTTTCATTTTTTTCGTATCTCGCATAGTTTTGCTGAAAAATTAAATTTTTCATTTTTGGTAAATTTTTTCATGATTTAAACAAAAACTATACATCTAATAAAAAAAGTGATCTCAAGAAATTTTTAGATCTTTTCAAAATAAATAATTTTGGTCTTCGTAATTTTTTCGCACCTTGCATAGTTTAAGCGGAAATATGCATTTTTGATTTTTTCAAAAAGCGATTTCGATGGATGAAACGAGAGCAATTGGTAAAAAATGTCTGGTCGACGAACGCGTCTTTAGAGATTTCATGAAATCATCGAAAGTTAATTTTTTCATAAAACCAATACCTTCTCATTCAGAATGAGAATGTAAAAAAAAAGTTCTTTTAATGCTTTGGTGACATTAAATTTTGTGAATGTGAAATAAAATGTGACCAGAAACAGTAGAAACGCATTGTCATTGTTATATTATTTTTTATGGTTTCCTATAAACTTTTATCATTAAATATGACAAATCATTGTTTCATTATATCTTCGATAATTTCCCAGAATTCCCAACCCTTTCCTAAAATTTCATTTCATTATACTTCTCATTTTTAGTATTCTTTATTATTCAAGTTCTTCTCTATCATTTCTCATGATCTCATCCCTGTCATTTTTCATCACTTTTCGTACTTCTATCGAAATCAGTGGAATCCCACTGATTTCTCAGTGTCTCATTTTCTACTCATGAAGAAGTGAAAATTATTGGATTTATGGAAATATTTAAAACTTCATGCTCTTTATGGAAATGATTCGATTTTTTCCAAATTACTAGATATCTTTGATATTGAAGAGAATAGTCTGATAATCGCTTCAACATATGTTTCATTCATTTTTTGTTATTCGATTTATTTTGAGAAATTCACGTGTGACTGATTTCCAATCTGGAAACAATTCTCAGCAATTTATAAAATCACAATCAATTTATAAATCAATTTATAAATCAAAATAGTAAATTTTACGAACAATTATTTTCTCAAAATATTCGTAATTTTGGATCCTTGCTCAATGAATGTTCAAGTTTACGGTCGGCTGGAAATCATAGAAAACGTTTCATCATCTCGAAGAACCCGATTCCCGTACTCTGCGACTGAAAACTTTGATTTTAATGCGAAGACAATTAATCCTCTTGGCCCGAGTGGTTACATAAAGTTGTGTGAAGCTTCTTGTTCGGTAACTCAAGTTAAGCAGCGTTTGGCTTTGTTTGATTTGGATGGAGGCCATCGTCCTAGCTATTATAACAATTTTGGTCCTTGATTCATTCTTGATGAGACAGGAGAATAAGAATTTTCAATTGGAGAATTCCTAATTTATAAGTTTAATTCTTTTAAACAAATTTAATTCTTTTTTTGCTGTGAATAATTTTTAAAAATTTATATTCTTGAATTAGAATTTTAAAACTTTAGTGTAAGTTTTACTACGTTGATGTCATCTGTCTAGGAAAGGTGGCAATATTCTGTACATTATTTAGAGGTTTTTAGTAGTACAGTAACTTATTTTCGCATGAGCAATAATAATCTCGGCACACAAATAAAAAAAAAAAAGGTTTTGTTCACCGGACGCGACCTATCTACAGGCATGTTTTTTGGCAAGCTAAATCCGAATACGCCGTTTTGAATCTAAGATAATTGTGAAAAAAAACATGAAAATTGCGAAAATCGCAAAAAATTGGTACTATCTTGATAAAAGAATGTTGTAGACTTGGATCGAAGGAGATTTTCATGTAATTTAATTAGCCTAATCAGAATCTGCAATGTATTTGGGCCATATTTACTCAACCACTCGAAAAAATGGCATAAAACCGATAAAATAGCAAAAAATTGCAGTCGAAAAAAATATATGAAACAAGATTTGATACGTTTCTTGTATTTTTTAATCGTATTATTTATCGTATTTTTTTATTGTATTTAATCGTGTTTAATAGATTTTTTTTCAATTTTTTCGACTGCAATTTTCGCCCATCCTATCGGTTTCATGCCATTTTTTTTAGTGTTTGAGGGAATATGGGCAAAATACATTGCAGATTCGGATTAGGCTGATTAAATTACCTGAAAATCTCCTTCGGTCCGAGTCTACAAAATTTTTTTATCAATATAATCCCAATTTTTTGCGATATTTGCAATTTTCATGGGTTTTATACAATTTCCACGGGTTTTTTTACAATTTTCTTAAATTCAAAACGTTTCAAGATCTAAGTTCACTTGAAATTAATATTTAACGGTTCAAAATACATGAAAATTATGCTTGCCCTAGATCCACAAATTATTTTTATTACTAAAACATCAAATTTTCGCTATTTCTTACGGTTTTCTGCAATTAACTCGAAATTGGAGGGTATACGGCCTAAACTGACATGAAGTTCGCATTCAGCGGGTCGAAAAACATGCCTGTATAGATAGGTCGCGTCCGGTCTACAGAGAACTTTCTTTTGTGTACCGGTTTAATTAAGTAATATTATTCGAATCAATAATAAAATATGTGCGGGTAGGGTGAACCGGCTCACCCGTAACGTTATTCTTTATAAATAATAATTTCCATCTCTGAATATACAATGTTAAGTTTACTGAATGTTCATATTTCATAAATGTTGAAAGTTATTCAGACCTTGTTCGGTGCAGTTTTGTTGGTTATAGAGAATATTGAAAGTGCACTCGTATGAGATGCTTCACGGAGTTTTAGAAATTTACTTAGATTGTCTGACAAAATTGATGAAAAACTTCAAAATATCAAAAAGAGTTTTCAAGACTCAAAAGAAAGAAGAAAATCTATCAAAGTATAACATGTAGTATATGCTTTACAAATATGTGAGGTTAAAATTAAATTTTTTTATGTTCCACAGGACAATATGCAAGTTCTTCAACATTGATATACCTTTTTGAATCTTTATTTGCTTCAGCATAATAAGGGCAAGCATCAAAACCTCATTTGACTCCCTTCTTGCACTTAATAATGGCTCTAATAACAACAAAATATTTGACGATTTGAGCAGTTTTATTGAAAATAAATGAATAAATAAAACATCGTATTTTATTGGTTCAGTATCTTTTTCTCAGAATCACGTGTCTGTTCTGAAAAAGAGTAACAAAAAGAGTTACAAAATAGAATAAACTCAATTATGGGGCACTCTTTTTGTGGAAGATAGAAAAGGAAAATATACAAAGATGAGGCTGGAGCAAGTTACAAAAGCAACATTGGCTCAAGGCGAAGAGGTTGAATTGTTCATCCTTGATTCGGCCAGACATTTGTCTCCCGAGTGTCGCGCGCGGCCTCATCATTGGAATTATAGGCCTCGTCGTGTTCGTGGTGCCGAAGAGTCGCGTGGATAGGCGGAGATGAAAAAGGCTATGAGGAACGACGATCACTATAGAAACGTCAGCAAAATGTAAGCCCGAAGCCTAAATGATATAATATAATATAATATAATATAATAGCAGTCGGAATTCTATAAACAGAAAACTGAACCGACAAAACCGACACTCCCCTCCCAGACCTCAAATACTCATTCGGATAATTCAAACTTAGGATATCAGAGTCAGTCACGAATCATCGACCACTGTACTTCAATATTCTTCATTATTTCATCACTGTTATTACTTTCATTCACTTAAAACTTTTATTTACTAATAAATTTACTAATACAAAGTTGAAGTTTGTAAATAAATGACACTAATTTTCGGAAATGAATGTTGTATTTAAAATCGGAATGGCCAAGGATGAAGTTTTTTACACAGTTTTGTTAGGATTTATGTTTTTTTCATTGTGAAGACCTATTTCTCATCGCAAAAATTGCATTAAACAATTGAATTACGTACTATTGGTTTACTTTATTCATCAACTTCATTCAATAGTCATTTTTTCGGATTGATGAACTACAGGAAATTGTTGTTATCTAAACAAAGATTCTGGTCAGATAATTTTCATATGTTTTTTTCCCCAATAAATTATAATGAATATTGACTTTTTCAGGAAGAAGAGTTAGACTCGAGTTTTGAAAGTTCTCGGGTAGTGCTGCCAACTTTCGGTGATGCAGTAGAACTAAGAGAGCCGCTGCAGTACCAGGTCTCGAGGAGAAATTACCTCGCTCGCGTCGACGTGGGTGCAATTGCTTTGGGAATGTTAATCGTCGACATAGCGACCTACCCGGTGGTCCACAACAGCCAAAATTGCATTTTCGTTCAGTCTCAAGAATTGCATACAGTGTTGTAACATAAAATGGTTCCTAAAAGTACGAATAAAGAACTTCCTTTTATACACACCTGAGTTTTATTAGTTCTTCCTCAAAAAAAAAGATAACGAGATAACAAAAAGATAGTATATATAAATCATACAAAAAAAGTTACCAAAAAATTAAAAATGCATTTAAATCGTTGGATTTCAGATTGTTCGGATTTGAAATACATAATTGATTTAACAGTTTATTATAACCTTCCAATCAGAAAGATTGAGGGAAATATTTAAAATGAGAATAACCAGAAATGATAACAGAACATGTTTTCAAAATTCTACAATTCTTTAAACTTGGCTGAATCTTATTGGCTGATCAGTAGGGTAACCCAAAAAAAAATTTTTTCGAATTTTTATGCAAGAGGCCCGGAAATTTGTTCGAATCAACAAAAAAATAAATCCATTTTCCCTTTTTTTGAAAAAAAAATATTTAGAGGTGGCGCAAGCCCCATGAAGTTTAACACGTATTTCCCATACGAAAAAAAGACGTTTCTGTCAATTTTACTCAGAATTCTCAATGTTAGGTGAGTCGAGTTTAAATTCACCATTTCTCTTCACAATTAGTCACAGAATGCGAATAAAATATAACCCCCATAAGCCTGTTTAATAGGGTTCCAAAAAACCCCCATAAGTGAAAAAATGGGGTTTTCGAGTTTTTGGCGCTAATCATGATTTTTTGCGGTTTTTTCAACGCAGACTGTTTCATATGCTTGAAACACTACTTTCTACTGATAATTGGGTGTTTAATTGAATCGTTTAAACAATTTATTATTGTTTATTATTGGATGTTAACGAAAATAATTGTTCAAAGAATTAGTTATCAATTATTACAATATTCGCTTAGAATAATGCCAGAATGTTGCGGTTTTTTCTGATTTTTTTTCAACTTTTTGGCCACTTTTAACTTAAAGCAAGTAATTGTATAATTTCATTCAATGATTGTTTAAACAAATTGTAAATGTTTATAGCTATCTTTTTCTAGATTAATACTACATAGTTGCGGTTTTTTCCCCCGAAATTTTAAACTCTTCATCACTTTTCAATTAGATTGAAGTATTAATTAATTCATTTGAAGAACAATTGTTTAAACAATTAACTATCATTGCTAATAATATTTTATTTTCCTAATGATAGAAACTCGCGGTTTTTCTGAAATTTTTAACTTTTTGCCCACTTTTCACTTGAATTAAGTTATTATTAAATTTATTTAACAAAAATAATTGTTTAAACAAATCATTATTGTTCATGGCTTTCTCCTCTTAGATTAATGCTAAAAAGTTGCGGTTTTTTTGAAACCCTTGAAATTTTGACCACTTATTACTTAGTCAGGTAATAATTGATGCGAGTTATTAATATGCTTATTTAAACAATTTGCTATTGTTTATAACCATTTTATCTTGAATAAGTGCTAGAAAGTTGTGGTTTTTTCTGAAATGTTTAACTTTCCACGGAATGAAATTTGAATGAAATTCAATTAGATCGAATCAGATTGAATTGATTTATTTGTTCGTAAAATTAGATTGTTTTTTATTTAAAATAAATTTTTGTTTTGCAATATCAACCATTATATTTTTGATTAAAAATGTATAATCTCTATGGCCAAAATTTAACTCTTTGGTTGAAAGTTGAACTACTTTCTTAAAAATTCAATTTTTGCGTCGAAGATCCATTATTTTAGTAGAAAATTCGAAATTCAAATTTCATTGAATGGATTCAGCATCTTAGTTTCAATTGATTTTTTTTGAACTTCGGGAAAAGAACAAGAATAATTTACTTAAAATAATACAATACTATTAAGAAAATGATTCTCTCTAATGTAATTTATTATTTATTCACATTAGGAAGGTAAAGCAAAGTTAAACATTGCTGAAAAACAGCAACTTTTTAGCAATAATCTAAAAGAAGATAACCATGAACAATATCATTTTCTTTTAACTATTAGTTCTGTGAAATTAAATTAAATATTGCCTCACTTCAAGTGAAAAGCGGGCAGAAGGTAAAAATTTCAGAAAAAACCGCAAGTTTCTATCAATAAGCAAAGAAAATATTATTAGCAATATTGATAAATTGTTTGAACAAATATTTTTCTACGTGAATTAATCATTACTTCATTCCAATTGAAAAGTGATAAAATATAAAAATTCCAGGAAAAAACCGCAACTATGTAGTATCAATCCAGAAGAAGATAGCTATAAACATTTACAATTTATTTAAACATTCATTTTTGCTAAATTAAATAAAATTAATACTTACCTTAAGTGAAGATTGGCCCAAAGTTGAAAATTTTAGGAAAATCCGCAACTTTGTAGCATTATTCTAAGAGAATATTGTTATAATTAATACAATATTGTTCAAACAATTATTTTTGTGAGGTTAATTGATCATTACTTCGCTTCAACTGAAAATTTGAAAATAAGTTGAAAAGTTCAGAAAGAGCCTTGACTTTCTAACCCTTTTCTAAGAGAAAGTTTCTAAGACAATCATAAATTGTTTAAACAATTCAAATAAACTTCTAATTATCAGTATAAAGTAGTATTTCATGTATTTGAACAGTCTGCGTCAAAACAACGCCAAAAATCATAATTAGCGCTAAAAACTCGAAAAACCCATTTTTTCACTCATGAGGATTTTTTGGGACCTTATAAAACAGACTTATATGGGTGATATTTGAAAAATAATATTTTATTCGCATTCTGTTACTAATTGTGAAGAGAAGTGATGAATTTCGAACTCGATTCACCTCATATTGAGAGTTCTGAATAAAAGTTACAAAAATGTCTTTTTTACTTATGGGAAATAAGTGTTGAACTTCATGGGACTTACGCCACCTCTAAAAATTAAAAAAAAAATGCATTCTTTTTTTTTTGTCGATTCGAATAAATTTCCGGGCGTTTTGCATGAAAATTCGAAAAAAAAATTTCTAATACATTTTTGGACCACTCTACTGATCAGCCGCTAGTTATGTGATGGTCAGCCGCTCGTTATTGGTAATAGAAGAAGTCTTGTTTTGATGGGGTGAATTTCCTATTTTCTATCATTCTTGTCCTTTATATGGTTCTCGAAATATTGACAAGAACAAATTTGCTGATTGAACTTGGCCCAAACTAGACCTTTCAATTCAAACTTCGATTTTTTTTTTGACAGCTGCGATAAACACCAGTCCTGGGCCAGATCAGACCTGCAACACCAAACCTACATCTTTTTTTGTTATTGGAAAGGTAAGTAGCACCAGTCCTGGGCCAGACCATATCCATCTGACTTGACACTGGACTGCCATGAAATTTATCCACACGGGAGTTTGATAAAAACTGTGCAAAGTGGTGAGAAGAGGGCTTATCGCTTTAGTGCGTTAACGAGGATCGTTTTAACGTCGATTAACCCTGACCCTTGGCCCTGTGTTTGCGGGGCCCTACTGAAATTGGTTCGTTGCTCTTGCCAATTTCCGCAGATTGCCCACTTTTTTCGAAGGTCCGCGCCAAACGAATTGCGAGTCCGTCGTCGTCGCTCCGACAAAATTGTGTTAATTTGCCGCCTTACTATTTATCTTTATGGCCAAACGCCGAACTCTTCTTCAAAAAGGAGAGATTCCAGAAAGACGTTAAGACTTTCCGCGGATCAAGTTGCTCTTTTGCTCATCTCCTACCTACGAAGATGGCCTTCGCGCACATTATTTTTTCCATAATGCTATAAAATCTGACCGCAGGAATTTTCGAATCTGCCCCAGGTAGCCGACCCTCTAATCCAAATTTAGGATTTCAATCTACAACACTAAATTAGTTCAACAATTTTGAGTCTTAGTGTCTTCAAAATTATTTCAAACAGTAAAATGCTGTATGTTTGATAGATTATAATTATGTTCATTTGGACCTTATGGAACAGATCATTTCCGGAAATCGACGATATTTATCGTTAGAGTTGAATTTATCGTCTGAGAAGTATCTATACACTTAAAATTCTACAAATAGTGTTTCTCAATTGCTTCCTTCCGCGGTCAGTCATTCTGTATTGGACACGTGACCAATTTGTCAGGAAACTTTCAACAGTACTTTCGTTACAATTGAGCACAACAGAAACCTTTTGAGTCCTTTCGGATAATTCTCCATTACCTCATCCCATGCAGCATCCCCTACGGATGTATTAGGTTTATGGTCATTCGGCACTCGAAGCTCGAGGCCAAACAGGAAATAGCTTGCTCTTAGGGCCACGGGTGTCCGGTTTTATCGTCCATTTTCTCTCCTTTCTAGCCAAAATGCACAGAACAGATTCCTAGTTGTAAATCCGAAATTCAAGACAAAGTCTCAAATTTTTCCTTTCTTTGAACATTTTTTTAATGAAAAAATCCTCTCATGAAGAGAGGAAAACGCAATTATTTTGGTCATACATTCAATATACATGTATTTTCTGGTTTAAAAAACAATATAAAATACACCGACGTTTCAATCCATCTTTGTGTTTTTTTAAAAGTGCTAATGAAAAGAAAAATTTAATTTTAATTCTAAAAACAAAAAACATTTTTTGATGAAGATTCGTATGTCTGATTTCGAACAAGTCTAGTATTTAAATCAAAACCAATTACAGTAGCAAACAGTGTTTGTCCAAATTTGGTCGTTGGATTCGTGGTTTTCTGTTTGATTTCCAGGGGTTGCAGATTTCAACGAAATTTTTTTTTGGACGTTAATAAGAGATTTGATATTGTTTCTCCAATTCCAGATTCTCAATTTTCAATAGCAAACAAAATCAAAATTATAACCTGGAAAAACCATCGTTGACACGAAATTAAACAAAGTTAACTGCTGTACACTAAATCTTACCTGGTAATTTGTTTTTTTCTTAGTCCTCCTCTTTTACAAACAGGAAGAGGGGACAACTCGTCTGAAAGTTAAAATAAAAAACATGAAATCATTATACGATAAATAAGAGGGAATAAGAACTTTGTACATTGTCGTATTCATTACAAACGGCGAGGCGACATTTTAGAAAATACAATAATACCAAGAAGGTTAATCTAATATGAAACTGAACTTATTTTGATAAGAACGTTGAGTCATTCAACTGAAATCACAGCACGCGCTAAAAGTACAATCAGTTTACCAATAATCAATGACAGACATCATTAATATGCATTCTTTCAGTTTGTAAATTAACACAAAAGTTATTATACTTTTTAATGAAAATGGACTCAGTAATCTTTATTTTGTAAGTAATAATTTCTTTCGCTCAACTCTTAATGTTTTTGAAATCGACATCAAAATAATGATCAAAGGACCATGCGTGTTATAGTATACGTGGTATAGTATAGCCAATCTGTCAAATTGTATGAAAAAAAAATACTATAAAACAGTTTTTTGCGGAAATCGCTAGGAGCATTCGAAAAGCTTAACCTGAAAAATGTGGGATCGTTCAGGGGCGGGTTTTTGAGAAAACTTGTTTGAGTCGAACCTTTGACTATCATTATTGCTTTTATTTCTTGACATTGCGTTTACTCTTTATAAAATTTAACTTGGTAATTATGTGGTATCACAATTTTTCACCGATCCCTCTATACTTTGGGATGGCAAATTCAACGAATGTATGAAGTAATAAGGATCAAATGCAAATTTATTTCGTTAATTTCGTTGACTTAGTTTTTCTCCTGATGAGGACCTTGAAGAGGTCGAAAGCTTGAGCTACTTGAAAATAAAAAATTGTTTCCGAGAGATCATCTTATCTCTTTCTTCAATTGAAAGTCAGCAAGTTTTTGAATATCATATATCTCGAAAATGGTAGGTTATTGGGAAAATTCGTAAGGACAAAAAATGTTGGAGGCAATTTTTCTACATTTTTTTCAATTGGGTCGACAGCTGCGATGAAAAGTGCAATAAATAGATGGCGCTAAAGTACCAAAAAAAAGAGTCTTCTCGCTTTTTGGCACAGAAGAATATTTTTCATCGCAAAACTATCAATCAAAAAGTTGTTTGTCTCAAACAAACCTACAAAATTGATCCGGAAACTTTTCTTGTCCGACTTACCGTTCACGAGTTGTAGCGTGACAAACTTGTCACCGTAGATTTCCCATTGTTTCAGCCGAGAGCGACGTTAGTGTGGGTACATAATAAATCATTGCTTCAGACTGAATAAATAATTTTTTCGTAAGTAGGACTTTCAAATTGTTCCTAAATATGATGAATTTATTATTATTAATTTTTTCCAAAACTATGTTGACTCAAGTATTGAACGTGACACCATCTATTAATTGCACTTTTCATCGCATCATGTCTACCCAATGAGGAAAGTTATAGAAAACATTGCCCCCGAAATTTTTTGTTCATACAAATTTTCCGAAAAACCTACCATTTCCGTTATGTATCAAATCCAAAACGTTTTAAAGATTTCTCAAAAACCTGCCCCTGAACGATCCCGCATTTTTCAGGTTAGGCTTTTTCAATGCTCTTCTAGCGATTTCCGCAAAAAAAAGTTTTCTGGTATTTTTTTCCAAAAACAGTCTTTCTTTGTGAAACATTGACTGTACTATCGAGGTACTATTGAGATAGGCCTGCATTGTTATTGCGTGTTATGCAATCACTTTTGTGTTCAGCTATTCGCGTTTTTAATCTTCTGCAAGTTTCACCAGTGTAAATCTTTGAAGCACATCTACATTTTATGAGGTAAATGACACCTGATAAATTCTCCATTGACTCTGAATCTTTCTTTTTATTGATATATAAATTTTCTAATTTGGTATTGTTTTTGAATTTTACATTATTATTAGATTTCTTCAAGGAGCTATGAAACAAAAAATAAATAAATAAAAATTTTACTCTGGGTCAATTAAAAATACGTCATCTTCCGAAAGAGCTGTGAAGATGGCAACGAATAAAGCTTCTTATTCTCTTCGACAAACCTTGTATATATGGAAGCCTTACGTTCTTATTATTTTCAGTACGAGTTTCTAACCATTTTGATTTTTTGTTATTATCATAGCTGTTGTAGATTTCATGTATTCTTTCTTTTATTCCTGGTTGTTAGAATTATAGAATTAAAGACACTGTATCGATAAATAAACAAAAAAAATATTAAGTCAAACTATTAAACGAAAAGTAGTTTATCATACGATGAGCAATTTATTCAAAGCACGTTTGAGAGATTATTAATTGAATTGGTTGGTAATTAATTCAATCGGTGAGAGAATAGTACAATAGCTTCCTATACGTAAATAATTAATTTATTTGTACAGAAAAGCGTTATTTTGTATAGGCAAAAATAATGTCGATTATTTCGGGTAGAAATTAAATTTCATATATAATCTCTCTACGGAAAGAGAAAATTTTAGATAAAGATAAAGACAGTGGAGTGACTCCTTTGTTGTGAAAACGAATAAAACACACATGGAAGGCAAAGGTCACAACGATCGAGGTTGGAAACAAATAAATGGGGCGCTACCAAATGCAGCCCTCGAATTTAGTTACACTATCCTGACTAGCAGAAGGGCCTGAAGGGCCTTTCAGCTATTCCAAGTATCGGAACGAATTATATTTATTGACCAAGCAAATCTGCAGTATCCCGAAATCCCAAGGGTGGTCCTTATATTCCTGATTCCTACCGAGGAAAGCTGAACGAAATTACTGTCATTTGAGGAAACCGACTTGATAGGGAAAATGTCTCTCTCTACATCTAATCTGGCATATGTTAGAATCTCATTAAAATTGGAATATTCAATAATATTGAGTGCTAAACTTAAAATTGTCAATAGAGATCATATAGACATCGGATTATATGCATTATCAAAATATTGAAATATGCTTGCAAATATATGATATAAATATAATGTGAAAATAAATAGAAATTCTTATTATAAATGCCATTTAATATGAGAATTTCTATTTATTTCC